>VZTG01000089.1:138540-190651 GCA_013397845.1 Melanocharis versteri
CCCCCGCCCCCGCCCCTCCCCCTCCCCCCGCCGCCTCCGCTCCTGCTGCCCGCGGCGATGCTGCGGCTCCTCCTGCTCCTGCAGCTCTTCGGCGCGGCCGGCGCCCTGCCCGCCCCGCTCCGCCGCCCCCGGAGCGCCTCGCTGCCCGTCGGCCCTTACCTGACGCGCTACCTGAGCCAGCAGGTGGGAGCCGGGTGTGAAGGGAGGGACGGAGGGACGGAGTTCCCTTAGGGAGTTAGGGGTTGGGCTGGGGGGGACCGTGAAGATCCATCTATTTCCACCTTCCCACCAGCCATGGGCAGGGACACTTTCCCCTGGGTGGTGATGCCTTTTTGGTTTTTGCTTTTTTTTTTTCTTATATGTTCTCTGTATTCTTCGCTCAGATATTTGTAGTTCTGTAGCTTATTGTACTAGTGGCTAGTTTTCCCGGTACTTTTCCATGGCCTTTCCCTAGGCAAAAAGACAAAACAAATTCCAGAGCTCCCAGCCCCGAGAGTACAAGGCCCCTCTCCTGTCTTGGTTCTTCCTGGCTCCCAAGGTTGAGAACAACTCTTCGAGATACATTTTCATGGACAAAATACAGCTAGTGCGAAGGGGGGGCTCTAGAGAAGGGGCTTGACCTGGGGAGGGAATTGCATTGCCTCTTGTCCTCCTAACTGGTGCTTTTTATCAATTCTGCTAATTTCCTAAAACCTATAAAAATGTACTCACCGCTGTGGGGGTGGCCTTTTGTGGACATCTTTCCGTAACTGCCCCTGAAAGCTTTTGATAGAGATCCACTTTTATATTGTCTCCTTACTAAAATTATCTCGAGTTTCCTTTGCAAGTTAGAAAAAAGGCAACGATGGAACATGGAGCAGATTTCTGTTACTAACTTGAGCTTTGTCATCGTGTCTCCTCCAACAGTTTGTTGGCAAAATCCATGGCACGTGGACAGAATGGAGGGCTCTGCAGTGTTGTCTTTAAGTGTTGGTGTGGTTTCCTTGCGTAAGACTTGAATCCCCCTTTTCCATAGGTTTTCATAGAAACAGTCAGCAGTTCCTTTGTTGTGTCGAGGAGTGTCTGCATCATCCCCTCTTCTGTACCTCGGTTTTGCAGGAGAGGCAATGGTTCTTTTTAGTGGTAGCCATAGTAAGGGAGGAGGATGTTTTTCTAGTATTCTCTTGGTTTGTTTAGAATTGGGCTTGTAGCATGAGTCTGAATTTCACGCCCTGATCTACACAGGGAGTAGTGGGAAGGAGAAGATATTTAATTTACAGGCATAGAATCGTTTAGGTTGGAAAAGACCTTTAAGATCGAGTCCAACCATTAACCCAGTACTGCCAAGTGCACCACTAAACAATGGCAAGTGCCATGTCTACACCTCTTTTAAACACCTCCAGGGTTGCTGATCTGAGCACTTCCCTGGGCAGCCTGTTCCAATGCTTGATAATTGTGTCAGTGAATAATTTTTTTTTGTTAATATCCTGTCTAAACATCTCTTGGTGCAACTTATGGCTGGGCATCTTGGATGATATGTGGATTGAATATCTCCTGTTTCAGCCTTGTACCAGGTGAAGTTATGATGGAGTGAGCAAAATGGGAAGATTACGCTGACAGAGAGAATAGATGTAAAGAAAACAGATAACCCTTGTAAGATTATACTGAATAGCTACAGAATAATTTTAGGGTCAAGGTCCTTGTCACTTGAGGTGGGAGATTGGGAAGGATTTTAGTGAGAAATCCATCCACTGGGATTAAAGTCTTCCGCAGACAGTGTTACTGGTTTAGGAATGCTCCTGTTCCAGGGGTCTCCCTGCATAAATCATGGAATTCCTGTGTCTTCAAAACATCTCTGCCTAATGTTCACTGGGGTAATGATTTGAGATTTGTCTCCCTGCATTAACTCCTCTTACAGCCCTGGAGCTTGTATTGTGAGCATACTGCAGATGCCTTCTGCTGTGTGTGGCCAGCGCTGGCCGGGATATCGCTCCTGCAGCAGTAGTGTAATGAACCCTAATTGCTGTGGCATGCTGGTTGTTGCACATTGTTATCATAGTATCAGTGATACTAATTCTGTGCCGTGCTCCGAGCCACCCTTTGTCACCATCTGTTACACCTCTGTCCTCATCTCGTCCCCAGGCTGTGGTGTCACCTGGCTTTTCTCCTCAGCTGTGGCACAGACAGCCCGGGTGCCATCCAGCTGCCAGCAAAGCGGCAGAGCTGCTGTGTGGTTGAGATCTGTGGATTTGGGGATGTAGATAGGTATTGAGAGAAGGGAGGGAAGAGTCACAATAACATCTTGTTGTAAATATTGATACCACATCTTGTTGCCTTCAGTCTCTTCCATGTTCTCTTCCTCTCGGTGCTTCAAGTAAAATCGTGTTGGCTGAGAGTGGCTGCTGCAGGAAAGAGGGAGCCCATTCACAGGCCTTGAAATCTTTCCTTTCCTTGTCCAAAGACTTACTAATACTGTTGAACAGAGTGTGAGAGGTGTGCTCATCGAAGATCTGAATGCTGCTGCCTGGCACTTGAAAGATACAGGCATAGGACTAGAGGTCTAATCACACGGAGAGCATAAGACACACAATCAGTAGCACAGCGTGTAGAACTGATAGCATTCAGCCCTTATGAAACATGCACTCAGTGCTGTTGTCTGGGAATTTGTAATTGCATTATTATTCTGTAGTGCAACATAAAAACTATGATTAACACATTAAATAGGGGCGTTGATACTTTGCCACCTCTCAGGATTGTTGAAGTTTAATTACTTACGTTATATTTACTTATGACATGAGTTACCTGCTTGTGTTCCTTGCTGCCAAGTCTTTTTCTTCTTAGCTAAGGTTGCTGTTTTGATTCTTGTTTCTCTCTTTGATGGTTTTCATCACAAGTTGAATTAATTTATATAGAGTTTTAAATATTTAATACTTCTACAGAAGAAAACTTTGAAACTGTAAATAGATTCCGTATATGATTTGTTGCCTAAATAGTTACTTCTTGATCACTGTGAATAATTTATTACTGCTGCACATTGGAACCTCTGGGCATGGCAGTCTATAGACACGTAACATTGTTTGAGGGTTTAGTGTCAGCTTTTACTGTGAAACAGTGACATTTAAGTCTCTTTTCATAAAAATGGAGAAATAACAGGGTCAGAGTTCAGCTCAATGCTCCATTTGCATTAAACTTCCTCCTGTTTACCATTTTAAGTGTCAGACATCCGTGATGATGGGGCTAAAGTCTAGAGTATTGAGAAATCAGTCAAGCAATGCCTGTGTCAGTGTGACTAGCATCTTAGCTTGTTTGCTGACCTGTGTATGTATTTAATAACTCATTATCTTGTCTTGGAGGTGTTATTTTTTTTTTCCTCTCCCTTCAAAAGTAACTGATGTCTTTCAGCCCTCTACCCCTCCTGTGTATGAGTGAAATTACCCCAATAAAAAGATACCTCGTGCAGACCTAGAAGAGTAGATGGCCCTTGAAGAAGAAACTCTGCCATCAGCCACATCTTTACATCACCAAATTTTATCTATTTAGGGGATGATGGTCTCCTTTATAGCTTTTCTGATGTACTGACATGGCTTTTGTAGTCAAGTTTGTGGTAATTTGCTTGCCTGCTAAGCTGGCAAGGTTATGATTTTTGTGTTAAATTAATCCATCCAAAATGGAACTTTACAGAGAGAATGATGTGTAGAATGTATAGAGCTGTATCAGGATCACCACTGTTGGGATGGTCTGTGACCACAGTCCAAGTTCTTTGGAATGACTTGATGAGGCATCCAAGGTCCATCTAGCTCTCTTTACCCAAGTGGAAATAATCCTACGGCACACTGGGGAGGGTCTGGAGTCAGTCAGTTCTGACCTTTGGGGAGCCTTGTCTTGTACCTCAGTATCTGTGCCTTTGACACGCATACCAGTGTTACGAAAACCACAGCCTGAGGACTTGTGGTGCTTTGTGTGCAGTACTGCTGAGAGCATGATGCCTGAAAATTCCTGATAATTGAAGGCTTCTCAGTGATAAACTGTCGTCTTAGGAGAGTGGATGTGGTGTCTCTTCACTCAGTTTGATAATTGATGGCTGTGTGAGACTCATTGTGCTGGTGAACCCTTCACCTCAATCACAGTTTGTGAACTGCTATGAATTTGTCTAAGAAGCACTGTAACAAGTACAAATTAATTTTTGTTCATCAACTTACTGAGCCTGGTCCTTCAATCAGATTGTCTTTTGAACTAATACATGTCACTTGTGTCACCCTTTCCAATAGAAGGATTCTGATTGCATTTAATAACTTCCTAGGTTTCACCCCATGTTAGTATTTCATAGTAAATTTACATGCAAGTCTTTGTGTTCAGAAATGCATCCACACTTCATACTGTGTGTACATAAAAGGGAGATATGTTGAAGCTTCAAAGTGATGAAGGTTAAAAAGTAATGCAATTTGATCCTTTCTGGCTTTATCAGGAGTCTTTAATACCCTATTTTGTATTACAGACTGAAATTCTGAAGTATAGAAAATAAAAGCCCTGGTTGAAAATGTGAAAAATAGAATGCATATGAATGATTTTTAGACCTAATGGAGTAGTTTTCAATCATGGGTGTAAAGCTTGCTTAGGAAGACATTGAGATGGGTTGAGGTTATCATTTTTAATTGTGGTTAGTATCTTATTTAGCATCTTACTGTGACTCAGGTTGGTGTCTCAGAATAGTAACAGATGTCAGGAATGGTTAAGATGGGTTTGTTTTTCATGCCTGGCACCATAATACAATAGTGCTTCTGGTGAAGGAAAAAACAAAGTGCTTTTTACAGAGCCCCTTGGTACCAATTAAAAGTTATGCCGGTGTTTAGAGAAGAAGTGATGCTGATGTTTGTCTCTGAGGTGAATTACTTGGAATATGTGTTTTACTCATCAAGTAGTACAGCAGTACTTGGCAGCTCTTACTCTGTGATTTCATAGTATGATTTAAAATGGGAACTGTAAGCTATAAACCAGGTCCACAAGCAGGAACAATGGCTCTTATTCAGTGGACAGGAAAACGGGGAAGTACTTGTTAAAGCTTGTCAGTGAATTTTTATTTTTATGCACTACTTATCTGTGGGGTCACAATGCAGACATCAGCTTCTCAAATTAAGCAGGAAACAATTTCCTCACAACTTGCGGCCTCTTCCTTCAACTGAGCAGTTAATACTAGTGACTCAAAAAGCATCAATGATCACTACTCCCTCACTGAAAGTGAGCGTTTCATATCTCACTAGCTTTAATCATTAAAAGCTGTAATAGGCCACTGAAAGATTTCTGATAGACTGTCTAGATTAAAGAAAGTCTAAGGAACAAAACAATAAGCAGAACTGCCTATGGCAGAAGTAGCAAGCTGCTCACAAGCCAGATGTGCACAAGAACTCCTGTTAACTTCATTGAATTTGGCTTGTACCATGGGATCCTACAAGTTGAAGCAAAGTCTTAGAACTGTTGCGGGTTTTTTTTTGTGGCAGGGATTGGGTCGGGAGATATGGAGGAAAATGAAGTTCAAAATGAAATTTTATGCTAATGCTTTCTGTGTCTGTTTCTTCATCTGACTTTGAGGAGATCAAGACCAGCCATCAGCATAAGAAGTTGTTGTAGATCGTGCAGATAATTTGTAGCATTTTGCCAAGTTGGTGAGAGACCAGAAGTCAAACTTGATTATTTCATTTTAAGCTTTCAAAAATGGAATTCCTTAATTTATTTCATATATCCTGTAATATTTGGATTTTATATCTAAAGCAGTGAAGCTTATAAGAAATTTAGTGGGGCAAACCAGGCTGTAGTGGGCCATCTTATTAATACTTGCAAAATGGTTAATTTCTTTGTTTTCCAGGCATGTCAATTCAGAGACTTAAATATAGACAGAAGAACAGGAATTGCATTTCTTTTAAGCAGTCAGTAGATACCCCTTGCCTGTGGTGTAATGGGATAATTTTCTTTTTCTTATTTTAAATTTCTAGTTGCTGTCTCCTATGCTTTGGTTCAGCTCTAGCATGCATGTAGTATGTTCTGATATTTGGTGCTGTTACAATGCTACTGTCAGGTGTGCTGTGTGTGATTGTTGTTCTCTAAACACACACAGGGAGCAAAGAACAAAACTTCTGATCCTTGTGGGCTGTTGTTCCTAGCTTTAAATTGATGTAACAGCTTTTTCCACTATTCATGCCTGCAGCCAAGATACAGTTTGTGTACAAGTTCACCCTTGTGTCAGGCTTAAAGCCAAAGTGATTATGTGAAGATTAGCTCGAAAAGGTGCTTGTGGAGTGAAATTTGAGACGTGTCTCTTTCCTGAAGAGGAGATGGCTCACTGAAAATCCTACCTGCATGGGATAGCGGGGAGCTATGATACTGTGTGGTGTCCTTTCCCTTTGATTACTGATATGGACACACTTGGTGGTGCAGGTAGCCACAAATGATATTTCCCTGAATTTTTCAGGGAAAATTTCCCTGGTTTCCCCATCATCCTGTCTACCAACATCTTGCAGCCCTGCAAGCAGAAGTTGTTCCTTGCTGTTGCAAGCTTGCCAAAGTAGCACTTGCTATGTGGTATTTTCGCTATTGCATCAGGATTGCAGAAGTAATTACTGCTTTCCTGCTTTGTTTTTCTGAAATTCTCTTCTCCCCACCTCCATGCTCATCAGAATTAGTGGCTATGAAATACACAATCCACAGTGGTGTGTGTAAAACATTTAGCCTTTCAATACTGATAGACTGCCATCCCTGCACTGAGCTTTTGTCATTTTGTCTGTGCTCTGCCTAATTAGAAGATTATTTAGGTAGATGACAGGACAGTTTTCCTGTTTGCTGTCACTGTTCATCTGTACTTCCTTGGATCCTCTGTCTTTTGTAGGATTAGCAATAGAAAATAAAATACAAGTAATAGTGGTTGAACTAAGGCTGGGAGAATGATAAAGCAAATTTGTTTGTAGTTCTGAAAAGCTGGGAACTAAAACAATTGCAATTTGAATTAAACCTTTTAAAAATATTTAGCAAAGTAGGCAGTTCTAGACCTTTTTGGGGTAGGGGTAGAGGGTTTAAATATTTAATTTGACTAAATAAAAATATTATCTTGGATAAATGCTTTTATTCCCTGTGTCTTTGTTAAAAAAAAAAAAATTGAAGTCTTTCAAATGAAAGCTGTGCTCATCAGGGAGAATGAAACTGCAAATTCTTTTGCTTAAACAATTAGTCCTACACAGAACTTTAGGTCGCTCCTAAAAAAACCTGGAATGCTTTTATGCTGCCTAATCTGTGGCATATTGACATTTCACATCCAATTTTTTCCTCTCCTCTGAAGTTAATCCTCTGAATGTGATGGATTTGTAATTCAATCTGGAAGGCACATGGAAAAAATTGGTGGCCTTTGCCTGTTAGGGGTCTGAGAGACCTTGCACAAGGGTAACTTTGTTCTTGCTGGTGTGCTTTGTGCTTTTTTTCAGCCTTGTGAAATCACACCTTGTGAAGTAGGGCTCTGAGCTGGTTGTTCCCTATGCCTTCCCCCATCCTGTGTCCTATGGAAAAATTTACCAGGAAAATAATGCCTTGAGTGGAAGCATCAATGATGTGAACATTTGGGGTGTTTATTGCCATAACAGTTTGTTGCGGAGTCCTGTAGCTGGTGGAGTCTGAGCAGCACAAGCCTCTCCATTGCTCTGAAAAGAACTAGACTGGGGGGGCAGGGGGTGGAGACTGTGGTTAAAGGAGTGACAGCAGCAAAGCCGATTGAAGAGATTCCTTCCATCTTCTGCCTTGGTCACCCATTCTCCCGCTTGTCCTGGAGCTTTGTGGTTTTCAAGTCCAGGACAGAAAATGTTGAGAGGGCCTGTGGTACCTGTCGTTGCAACTGGAGGAGTTTTAACAGGGAATAGCATCTTCACTGTGTCTGCTGGAGGATTTTACACCTAAGTAATTAAAGCCTAAATGTGTTTATGGACTTCATTTTTACATGGTAAGCAGAATCTGGAGATTCAGTTGCAGCACGAAACTATTAATGGTTTGTGGAAGTTGAAATCAATTTGTTTGTATTCTCATTAGCTGGTTGGGCTTCTGACATAAAAATAACCTTTCATCATGTACTGTTTGTGTCTAACAAGGGCTGACCTGAGTACCCTGGTGCTTTCCTACAGCATATCCTGTAGCTGTTTAAATTTTCTTTGGTCTTTTCAAGTGCCTGTCCAAACTGTGTGACTCAGGGCAGGGGTAGAGTTCCTGTCTGAAGTTTTCCTTGTTCATGTCTTTTAATCACTGAAGAGATAAATTGATGCTAAAAATCAGACTTCCTTAAACAACATGGCAAGAGCAGATGCTGTGATTTCTGCAGCATAAGAGAAGCTTCAGAAAGATACATGAAGTGTAGAATCATAGACACATTTAGGCTGGAAAAGACCTTTAGATCATCAAGTCCATCTGTAATGTAACACTGCCAGGTTTATCACTAACCCATGTGCCTAGTCAAAGGCCAGTGTATTCTCAAGGACACAGTTGCAATGATAGATTCTTTCTATTACAGGGATCCTAAGCCTGCATTTGCTTTGGGGGCATATTTGGCTGGAAGCTCATTACAGTCAAGGAAAACTTGGTAACAGTTGCTCTAGACCATCTCAGTAGTTGAACAGAAGTTGGAAACAATAAATAGTCAAAAAGCATGTCTATTGTTATCTGTATGGTTTGGTAAATGTGACCAGTTAACAAATAAAATTAAATCTGGTGAGCAAAACCTCTGAATTATGGAGCTTGTGAAAAATGACAATGGCAGTCAGTCTTGGCTTGGATGAGCATACTCTTTGCTGGGTAGAAAACTGGCTGGATAGCTAAGCCCGGAGTGGTGGTGAGTGAGCTTAAATCCAGCTGCGTTTAGTCTGGAGACGAGGAAGCTGAGGAGAGACCTTAATGTTCTCTACAGCTCCCTGAAAGGAGTTTGTGGGGTGGTGGGTTTGTCTCTTAAGTAACAAGCAATAGAATGAGAAGAAACTGCCTCGAGTTGCAACAGGGGAGGTTTAGATTGGATAGCAGGAATTCTTCGCTGAAAGGGTTGTCAGGCACTGGAAGAGGATGTCCAGGGAAGTGGTGGAATTGCTATCTGTGGAAGTGTTCAAAAGGTGTGTGGATGTGGCTCCTGGGGATGTGGTTTCTGGGTGGGCTTCTCAGTGCTGGGTTAATGGTTGGACTCAGTCTTGAAGGTGTTGTTGCAGCCTAAGCAGTTCCAATTCTAATGTATGATCCAATCTCTTTTAAATTTCTGGTATTATTTATGTCTAAGACTTTCCAGTTAGTGGGTTACACAGCCTACAAGAAGGTGCAGTTTACATCTCCCTGCTCTTCCACAGAGCACCAAATGATTATGCATTTCAACAGAGGGGTGCAAATCTTCAGCCTCTGCTGTCCCTTGCTCCGGTGTCAGCCTTGAAAGCAAGGAAACACCTCATTCCTTGCATTTAAAATTAAAAAGATGAAACTAAGCTTGATTTTCTGGTCTTTTTTTCCCACTCCTTTTTCTGCACTTAGTGAGCAAGGACAAACAGAGAATCTTAGCAGGTACTGGTGGGATGACACCTCAGTCCTGGCAGGTTCAACAAAATCTGCCCCCCCCACCCTTCACCCTTTGAACATGGTGTTATACAAAGAGGACCTGAAAGTCCCTGCCCTCATGAACTTCAAATTTGAATAGAGGAAGCAAAGGTTATAAGAGGGAACACAACTAATAGGGCCAGCTGACTGGACTGGAGTCCCATAGCCCATCAGGAGTAAAAGCAGGAATAGAAACACATCAGTGAAATCCCAAGATGTCCACACTGCTGTTCACAGAGGAGGATATCCTCAGGCTATCCTGTATCTTCCTGTCCTCAGGAAATAATTCAGACAGGATGAGCACTCAAAACAACTCTGTGGACATGTGGAGAGTAAAGCATGACTTAAAATCCCCTGGCTTCTCACCAGTGAAACAACTGGCTTGATTTCACATGGAATATCCAATTTGGGAAAATAAAGCTATTGCATAGAGGATTGAAATTCAAGGCATCACAGAAAGGCTTTCAGACGCTCACAGTCTTGCCAGAAACCCAAAAGCGTAAAACCATCAGGTGCTGATTTACCACCTCAAAAGCTATTGGATGCTTTGGTTAGAAATTGTCCTGTGAATTACAGCCTTTTTTGGTAAAGGCTCAGCTTTGCTGCCCTGTCTCTGTAGTCACTGATGACCTTAACGTGCTGCTGAGAAGGAAGTGGGTTTTAGCCCACATGTCCTGTTTTGCCTTTGTACTCTACTCATTGCCCAAGTTCCTGAATACTTCTAGAAGTACATTAAGCAGACTAAGATCTGTACAATAACTAACATCTGTTGTGCCTCTTTTGTCTCCTCCCCAGGGGAGATGTGTGGCAGAGTGGCTTGTTTTATTTTAAATGGACTTTTAAAATAACAAAAAAGCATAAGAACACCACCTTGAGATAAGTAAACTTTGGGAGCTCAACAAAAGCACATGGTTCATGTGCACTTACAAGGTAAAGATAGAGAAAGGTGCTGTATAGTTCAAACAGAAGGCACCAAGGTGGGGTTTGGCCCTTCCTCCCAATGTGAGTTTGTTCAGTAAACCAGTCTGGGGAAATGGGGAAGGTGCCTCATCCTGAGCTGGTGAGCTGCACTTCTCTGTAGAAAGTTTCTCTGAGCTGAAGGATCAAAGCTGCTGACCTGAGCCTTCAGTCTGGTGCTCTCATCAGCCTCGTGGGGTCAATGCCTTGTGCTGCCCACTGACGTTTGTCATCCAGCACAGGGAGTGCAGTTCCCAGCAGCCCTGCCTTGGGTAGTGGCTACAGTCTTCCATCAGAGCTGCCTGCCTCTCAAGCCATCTGCTGTATGTTAGTTTTTATTTTCCCCAAGTGCTGTGTGAGTCTTTGGACTCAAAAGTATGCAGGAAAATATGAGGCTTTCTTAATCAAACAGTGTTCACAAAGGTTTTTGTATGTGCAACTGAAATTTTGTTGCTCGCTTTGCCATCCTGCCTGTCTCAGCTGACAAGAGTTTCTCCTAAAAACTTACTCATAACTTACAACTTTCAGTGCTGCTTTTTCTAATTTTATCCTTCCTCTTATTAGTATCAGAATGACTGTTCTTGTGTCAGTAGATCATACTTTGATCTGTAAAATATTTTTGTTGCATCACTGATGCAACAGTGTTGACCGTGTTATTTTTTACCAAACTTGCTGGATAGTCCTGTTTACAGAAGCTTAGAGCTTTGGGCTGAGTAACTGGTTTGCATTAATTCTAGAATGGTTTAGTTTTAGAAGGGAACTTTGCCATAATCTCTTCAAACCTCCTATACAAAGCAGGGCCAATTTCAAAATTGTTTAGAATTGCTCAGGACCTTGTACTTACTGCTGACATCCTGGACACAGTTGTAATTATCAAAATTTTAATTGGAAAAACCACGTATCTGCTAGTATGCCATTACCATTGTTTTAACCAGCAGTTAAGGTATTTTAAATGTGTACTAAACAAATTTCTTTTCTTTTTGTTGTTGTGGTCTGTTCTAATCAAGTAATTGCTTTTATCTTACTCCTTCTGCATAAGTGTGGGGGAAAAACCCTTTCTCATTCAACTCCTTAATGAAATCTGACTTGAGGAAAAAAGCTACAAAAATATCTGATTAATTTGAGTTGTACAGTAGGCTTCACACAGTTGCTGAGGTTTGTTACCTGTTCACATATCTGTTCTATAAAGAACGGTGAAATAAAGCAATTGTTTGAATGAGACCCAGCAGCTCCAGTGCACAGCCCTGCACACGCCTGCTGCCCACTTTGGCTACACGACAGCTCCATCTGCTGTTCCTGAACTGCAGCTTTCCCTGCGTGTCCAAACCTTTCACTTCACAATTTTATATTGATTCTTGGGCTCCTTCCCTCAGGTTTGACACATTTTCACACAGTTGTTACTCTTGTGAGAAGATACGCCTTGGGATACCTCCACACCATGTTTTCATGTTCTGGATTTAGAATTTCTTTGAATTTCTTGGCAGTAACCAGCATTTGTGATACTTTCTTCTCTGACTGCTTTACAAACATTAGGTTGTGTTTTGTTTTGGATTTTTTTTTCTTACCCGTGCTGTATGTCTTACCCTTGAAAAGACAAGCTACTACAGGGTATGAAGCCCCATCATCTAGCAATAAAGGAATTTCTGCTCTTCAGCTGAGTAATAGCTACTTGTAATTTTTTTTTTCTGGAGGAGTCTGGGCTTGTGTCTCTTCTGCCTGAGATCTTGCATGTGTCCATGGTTGGATGTGCTATGAATATGACGGACAGAGATGATTAAGGTGTTGTGGCACTATCAAATTTCTACAGAATGAGGGAGGAATAGGAAAGAATAACATGCCTGATGGCAGCGAGGGAGTGTACAGCATGTTAGAGTCAAGACAGAGAATCATGACGCTTTGGTTGACATGGTTGCTAAAACCACCAAAAGAAAACTTAAATTCCTGTATTTTTCTCGCTCTTGGTTTTGAGAGACAGACTCACTACAGCACTGTGATTTTGTGGTTCATTTTGAGGAAGTAGATTTGCAGATCACATCAGAGGAAAACTGCAGTAAATCCCATCTCTAAAGAAAGCTAGCCATAATTTGGGAAATTATATGCATGTTGGAGTATCAACATCCTGATTTTCTAGCTCCTGTGAAATAGGAACAGTAAGATGGGCTTTAGAATCTGTTCTGCACAATACCCCATTGGATAAGCTCAGCCTGGTGACAATTTTTTTCTCTCTCTGTTTTCTTTGTTTGCTTTGGACTTTTTTGTTTTTGCTTAGTTTTCCTCTGCATTCTTTTTTGTCTGTTGCCTGCATTGGTATATATCTTTGTAGTTAGGAAAGTTGAATACTTTTTGGGGTGTAGTCCTCTAGCTGGCACTCTGGCTTCAGGCAGGAAGGATACAGAATCAAGTTCTAAATCAAATATTTAATTTTAGATGATTCCATAAAAGGCAAGCAGGACACATGGGCCTGTTTTTCCTGTCTCTGGCAAGCAGCCTAACCAGTAATTTTAAATAGAAAAATAATTTCTCACATTTACAAACAGATGTGGAACAAAAGGTGTGTTTGTTGTACTTTCTAACAGTGTTGGAGTTTATCAAACTATACAGTGACTTTTTAGATGTGCCTTAACTGATTGTTCCCTTTAATTGTCCCAAGGTCTTATGACCAAAGACTTTTTCTGTTGCTGACCTTGTTCGGACTTTCTACATTTAATCACTCTTAAGGTGAAACTTCTTAGGTGAACCTAAGATTAATAACTGTGCAGATGAAAAAGGGGCAGGTGAGTTGTCAGTGTAAAAGAAGCCCAGCATGTGTTGTCAGTGCTGAAGTTCAGTGCAAGAGCCCTTAAATACGCGCATGATAACATCACCATGTGCTTATGAGTAAGGAGCAAATGTCTTCCCTGACAACTGTGAAAGTACATAAAGTAGTTTTATTTGGGTCTGGAAGCAGTCACTGAAGTTACTTATTGAAGGCAAAGACCTTGGCTCTTGTGTCTGTCCACACTGTGCACAGACCTCCATCTGCTCTTGCTGTTGTAGCAGTGAGCTGCAGCACACACGTCCTCCCCCTTGAATCCAAGAGGGAGTAACCTTGGAGAGAGTTCAGAAAAGGCATTTTGCAGCAGACTCTATATCTGAAATAAGTTCCTGTGCTCTCTTTGACCCAAAGCAAATATAAGTACCTGGTGTGGAGTAACTGGATCCTGCAGGTCAAGAGTTAGGCTTTTCTGAGCTGCCTAAAGGAATCTGCCTAGCAGATACGTTACTGTGATAACAGTAAGTGCTTGCATTTGTGTGATCTGCTGCTTTTCAACATTGACTTGCAGATAGGGAAAGTGAAAGTTTGGTTCCTGTGGCATCGGAGAGGTGTGGAAGAGTTTTGGGTGTTAAGTCAGATGGATGGGTGAGCAGAGATCCTGGAGCCAGCAGATGTCAGGCTATTACCACCAGTGGGAACTATGAAGGGAAAAGGTGAATTGATGTGCTGATGGAAGTCAAAATTGGGAAGCTACAGGTCATCTTCAGCTGATGAATAAAAGTAGTGAAGAACTGTGAATACCTGGTAATTAAGTAGGATAGGTCTTCTGGAGTAATTCTGTGGTTTGGTTTGATTTTTTTATATTTCATAGTAAAAAGCCTGCATAGGTATTCCAGGGTAAGATTATGCCTGTGCAGGGAGTTACTTGTAAAAGCAATGGCTAAACTTTCCAGTGTGGATGAATTCTAGGGAAGGGTCAAGGTGGATAGTGAATACGAAGCAGTGTGAGTAAAAGCCGGAAAAAAATGACCTTAGGAATTGAATTTCTAATGAGGGAATAAATCTAACACTGGGGTTTGGTTTAAAGGGGTATGATGTATAGGCTGGCAATATTTGTAGAGCAGTGGAAAGCAATAAAAACCCACTTTCTGACAGGAATCTGTTTGAATTTAATTCTTATGCCAGAAGGAGAAGAGAAAGAAAAGGTGGAATTTTTGTTGGTTTTAGTTTTGGAGTTCTTTTTTGTTTAGTTTGCTGGTTTTTTTTTTTAATAACAAGGCTAGTAAGATTTTCTTGAGACTCAAAACATCTTGTGATGACTCTTTTTACTTGTTGATACAGTTTTATTGCGTGAGGTACTTTGTGACCTCTCAGCAGATTTGTCTGACTTCCTAAATATATTTAGAATATCTGGTGTTAAGTAGGATGCTATAGAAAGGGCATGGATTTTTTTTCCTAATGGCTGAAAATAGTGTTTCTCCTTCAGTAAATACACCTGTAATTTTGGCTATTTTTTTCTCTACAAAGCAGAAATAGTTTGGTGAATTAGGAATATGAATTAATTTAATGACTTTTTTTTTTTTTGAATCTGCAAAATAACTGTCAGCACTCACAGTGGGCTCCAGGATCAGTTCTAGCTTTCTGAACATGTTGCTGTTGCTTGTTGGTACAGATTGATCACTTTGGATTTGATGAAAATCGTACATTCCAGCAGCGGTATCTGGTAGCAGATCAGTACTGGAAGAAGGACAATGGACCAATACTGTTTTATACAGGCAATGAAGGAGACATCACGTGGTTCTGCAACAACACGGTAGGTGGGAAACAGTGGGACTACAGTCCTGCCTGCCAGTAATGGCACCTTGAAAAAGTGAGGAGGAACAGGAAGGCAGTCTCAGAAGGTCATTGAAAGATGAGTTTGTAATGATTGCTATGATTTGTTATCAGAGGAAGGGGAAGTTGAATAAAAGCACAGAAAAAGTTTAAGGGGGCTCAGGGTCCTATTTGAAGGCCAAACAAACCAAAGGGATACACTTGTATTAAGTTCCTGGAGCAGTGATGAAGGTTTCTAGAGGAAACACCATAAGGTGCCTTGAGCTAACAGTTCAGACTTTTGGACCAAATTAAACTTATCCTAGTACGTTAGATTCCCCAAGTAAAAAGGGAGGTTTTCATGTTTGGATTGTTGTTTCTCTGTTAAGAAAAATATGAAGGGAGCTGGAAATCAAAGCCAGATAATTCTTGTTCTCTGCAATACCTGTGGAAGTTTTTACTTCCCTGACTGATACAAATGCAGAATGGAGTGTGTGGGTATTTTTCAGCCATTTCAATACAAAGTCCAGGAACACGACAGGAGGTGGTGTGTGCTGAGCTCAAAGCCACCAGGGACTGCTTGCATGCTTTGTGCTGCCAGCAGATGATCTCTGTCTGCTTCTTCTCATAGGTGGTGGTAACAAACTGTTATCAACAAGTAATAACAAGTTGTACTTATTTATTAGTTGAAAATAACTGTATTGCAATGCTCTAGATTATTGCTTATTGCCAAACAGGTTTTTCTGTAATGTAGTCCTAGCTCAAATGCATGCTTTTCTCCTGTAGCCTTTTTTATTTCCTGTGAATGAAGCTCATGCCATAGGAGTTCTGTTAGAATTGCCTGTGTGTAGTCACAAAAAAATAATAATATTTTGCAGCATTAAAATATACATACTGTCTTTGTATGTGTCACCTTCTCTGGGTTGATAGCTGTTTTTTGTGTTTTCTTACTTTGGTGATAGTTTAAAACCAAATTGCACTCATACTTTCTAGGGGCATTTTGTTAGTGATATCTTTCTAATTAAAGAATTGGAAATACTCTAGACTGAAACTAGAGGCTTTTAAACAAGTTGAATCAATTATTTTCCGTGTCTGTTTTCATCCAACCAGGGTTTTATGTGGGATGTGGCTGAAGAACTTAATGCCATGTTGGTATTTGCTGAACATAGATATTATGGAGAATCTTTGCCGTTTGGGAATGAATCTTTCAGTGTAAGTGTCATCTTTTGTTTTCCTAATAAATGTATTCCATACAAACATAATTCTGCGTATTTTAATTCTTTCCAGGGCAATGAGTGTTAACTTGAGTAAGATGTAACTTTTTTGTAACTTTCAATTCTAGGGTAAAAAAAAACCCTAGAGATTTGTTTTTAGTGCTTCAAGGGACATCTGCAAAGAATATTTCATTTGTTCTCAGGCACAGATTTAGACCTGTGATTTTAGCTGTAGACCTGATTTGAGCTGTGGCTGCTGTGGGGAATAGAAAGACTGCTGCTGGAAATCACTCGTGCTGTCCATAACCTGCCTTCTTTCTCTCAGGACTCCAAGCATCTGAATTACCTGACATCAGAACAAGCTCTGGCAGACTTTGCAGTACTTATTGAGTACTTAAAGACAACCATTGCAGGAGCCCAGCACAGTCCAGTCGTAGCTATAGGAGGATCTTATGGAGGAATGCTTGCAGCCTGGTTTAGGATGAAGTATCCCCATGTGGTGGTTGGGTGAGTGTGCTCCTCCTGCTTAGAGCAGGCATTTGTTACTTCGGTGCTATAAATATTACTGCTCTGGAAAAAATACCATGATTCAAGCATGAATTTTTCAGCACTGAGGGAAGGAATCAAGTTCCTTTGAATTTGGGCAGAGACACTGTTTGCCTGAAAAAGGCAACTGTAGGTCAGCAGGTACTGGATGGTGTATTTTGTCGGAGTTATCTGTTAGATTTGTGAAAACAGCACATGAACACTGACTTGGCACCTAGTTTTTTTGGGGGTCTCCAGACCTCCTGATGGCAGGTCTTTAATCTTTTCAATGCCCGAGTTACCCTCTTGGAAACAAGCTAGAGAGTATATTTTTGTGGACCTGGGCTCTCTTCATTTGAGTTCACACAATGCCTAGTGAGAAAGGCCTAATTGATAGATAAGAATGAAAAACAATAAGGTAATCAAGTCTGAATTTCTACCTCTTGTATTTGCCGATAACGTTGTACCAGTGTCCAAGGCTTATATCCTCCAGCAGTCTCTGCATGCAGACCTGTGGAATAATTTTGCAACATTATGGTTAGTTCACCTAGAGCACGGTGTCCAAGCTGAATTATAAATGCTGCTTGGATAATGGCTGTGGGGAGGGTATGGAAGTCCATTTTGCAGGGGTTCAGGATGTTTTTATGTCCCTTTGCAGAGCTCTGGCAGCCTCCGCCCCCATCTGGCAGTTTGGTGATTTGGTTCCATGTGGCACATTTTTCAGCGTCGTGACCAATGATTTCAAAAAGAGTGGCACGGGCTGCTCAGAGAGCATCCGGAATTCCTGGAATGCTATTAACCACCTTTCCTCAACAGGTAAGACCTCACCAATGCTTTTTCAAAGAATAGTAATGATCAGGAGTGTGTTATGACTTTCACCTGTGTATGTATTGGGTTTTTGAAACTCTGCTCCTGGTACTGAAAACTGCCAAGTGAACCTAGCACTAGTTTTAAATGCCTGTTTTGTTGTATCACAAACTTCTTTCAGGCCTGGTGGGATGCAGAATCCAGGTCCAAACATTCCTAAGGTCAGATAAGAACAGACTGAAGAGCAGAACCTCAAGGCTTATATTCCTTCTGACAAAATAGGCCAGATAATCAGTGCTATAAAAAAAGTACTTTGTTTGCCAACTGAGGCATTCAGGAAAAGAAAATTACTGTAATCATTATGAACTCAGTGATAGGGACTCAGTTGACTTGAGGATCTTTTCCAACCTGAGTGATTCTGTGATTATACAACTACCTGAAAAGAGGTTGCAGTGAGGTACTGACTAAAATTTGATCTGATGTGCTTGTATGTATGTGGAATAGTTTCACTAAATTAGTTATATTAAGCAAAAATATTTCTTAGTAGCAGCACAGCTGACCTATGTGTTAATGGTACAATACACTAACTATTGTTTTGTCCATTTATTTTTATTAAAGATGCAGGTTTTCCGTGGCTTTCCAAAACATTTCATTTGTGCAGCCCTTTAAAAAGTCTTCAGGATGCTGCTGTATTGAAAAATTGGCTGAGTGAAACATGGGTAAATTTGGCTATGGTGAATTATCCCTATAAAGCTGACTTCTTGCAGCCTCTGCCAGCCTGGCCTATACAGGTAATTTAGAACCAAATATCTTGTAGAATTGACCATTTGGTTTGACTAATTCTCTCCTCCTCTCCTAGCTTGCACCTTTTCCTTTATTTTTTGGCTCCGTAGAACCAATGTGGCTGAGAAAAGACAACCAAGATCATATTTTGTGCATGATGTGGTTTGTTGCCTATCTGCCACTTGTAGGTCTAATAGATTGTATCAAGAGCCCAGGAGAAGAAAAGTGCCAGGGATGACTGAGAAACCTCAGCTGTCCTGCAGAGCTGTTCTTGAGTAGCAGAAATGCTGCACAAAAAGCATATGCAATTAGAATTTCTGATGTGAGACTTAGTTGACAGAGCTTGCAACTGAAAAAGGTTTGAGCCTATGTCCTTTTTGATGTAGGAAAACTAGTGAGAGAGAAAATGTGGATCTCCACAAACATATTCCTTGCAGGGTCCCTTCTCAGAGCAGGAACTCTTTTTACACTTGCAAGCCTTCGCTTGTGCAGTTCTGTTTATCCACAGTGCCCTCTCCAAGATTTCTGTATCGTTGGAGTGTTTTTATTCTTTTAAGCCTCTGGCTGAATTTCCCTGCAGGACTTTAAGCTACTGTGTAAGGCAAGTGAGGCAGATAAGATATAAGTATTTTAGGCAGTAGTTAATTATAAAACAAAATCTTTCCCTTGTGTAGAGCTGCCTGATGGAGGAGAGAGGGAAATTCAGCTGCCCTATGTGGCTGTCTGCAAAGAGCAGTATAAACACCTTGAAAATTATTTCTGCTTTTTTATCAGTCTAAAAGAACCCAAGCAACATGCTCACCTCCACCACTGTCCATATTACCTCTGTTTTACTGAGGTATAAACCTAACCGAGAAAAGGCCACTACCCATCTGGACCATACTGATGTATGAAATCTGATTTATGTTAGCTGTTAAGATACTTCCTTTTCTCAAACAGTAGCTCTATTATGACTCTGATGGTAAGAAAGGAGAGGAAGATGTGGACTTGATCTTGGAGGTCTTTTCCAACCTTATTGAGTAGCTGGAGATAAATACAGATAGAGATATATATATATATATATATGTATGTGTCTTGTTTAATGTGTTTCTGTTGTGAACTGCCTACATCAAACTGCAGGGAACCCCAGTCTATACCTGGAGCTTCTCTGTTATATATCTGTATGTGCTGTCTTTAATTACAGAGGTACTAAATACTGTTTATTAAATATAATCTATTTTAAATTATGGGAAATGGATTGAAAAAATTGGTGAATGAAACATTAAGGTGGCACTGTTGGGGTTTTTAAAAAAATTTTTGATCAGGAAATATAAAGTTTCAGGTTCCTCATAGTAGCATGCACCACACACATGTAGTACTGCTTTTTGTGATAATCAGGATATATAATTTCATAGATTTTTTTCTGGAAGTGGTCTGACTCTACTTGGAAAAGAAATTAATATCCTACCAGGTATCATGTATTAATGTTTAATTCCTATAGATTTAGACTTCTCCTCTCTTCATTGCAGGAAGTCTGCAAGTTCTTGAAGGATCCCAGTCTCTCTGACAAATTGTTGCTGCAGAATGTTTTCCAGGCAGTAAATTTATATTACAATTATACAGGAGAAGCCTCATGCTTAGATGTGTCACAGACTGCAACAAAGAGTCTGGGTGAAATGGGTTGGTACTACCAGGTATGCTCACTAATCTTTATAAATTGTAAGTCAGTGAGGTGTTTTTTTGATCTAGAGCTGATGAGAATTGTCATTTAGCTGTCAATATATTGTGCCAGATGTATTGATGACAAACGTAGTCACAAACCAAGTACGATTGTAGTGGGGAAGGCAAGGCAGAAAAGAGAAGCAGAAACCCAGGAGGTTTAGGTTGTATCTTTATTATCTATCTACTTGTTGAGTTTCAGCTCTTCATATAGACTGGAAAATGATGTACAGCAGGCAATTGTAAATTATGTACAGCAGTCAATTGTATGAGATCTGCACTCATACAGAGGTGAGTCCTGCACTTGGGTCACAAGAACCCCATGCAGGGCTAGAGGCTGGGGGCAGAGTGGCTGGCAAGCTGCTTGGTGGGAAAGGACTTTGGGGGGCTGGTCAACAGCAGCTGAACATGAGCCAGCAGTGCTCAGGTGGCCAAGAAGACCAATGGCATCCTGGCCTGGATCAGCAATAGTGTGGCCAGCAGGACCAGGGCAGTGATTGTCCCCCTGTACTCAGCACTGGTGAGGCCACACCTCAAATCCTGTGTTCAGTTTTGGGCCCCTCACTGCAACAAAGACTTTGAGGTGCTGGGGCGTGGAGAGAAGGGCAGCGGAGCTGAGGAAGGGTCTGGAGCACAAGTCTGATGAGGAGTGGCTGAGGGAACTGATGTGTTTAGTCTGGAGAAAAGGATGAGGCTGGGGGAAGACCTTAATGTTCTCCACAGCTCCCTGAAAGGAGATTGTTGGGAGGTGGGTTTCTGTCTCTTAAGTACCAAGCAATAGAATGAGGAGATATGGCCTCAAGCTGTACCAGGAGAGATTTAGATTGAATATTAGGAAAAATGTCAAGCATTGAAACAGGCTCTGAAGGGACATGGTGGAGTCACCATCTTGGAGTTTTTAAAAAGATACTATGCACTTAGGTATGTGCTTTAGAGGTGGACTTGGCACTTTTTGGTTTGTGGTTGAACTCAGTCCTAAAAGGTCTTTTCCCACCTAAATGATTCTGTAGTAGTTTGGTGGTAATTACTGATCAAATGCTGTTTGAGCCTTCTTTTTTAAATACTGCAGTAACAGCTATTGGATGTTCTCCTAGGAATACACTTTATTGACCTGCCCTTTCTTTCAGGCTTGCACTGAGATGGTGATGCCCTTATGCACAGATGGTGTCCATGACATGTTCGAGCCTCAGAAGTGGGACTTTGATGCACTTTCAGAAGAGTGTTACAGGATGTGGGGAGTGAGGCCTCGCCTCTCTTGGATTCTTTCTATGTATGGAGGAAAAAACATCAGTTCACACAGCAACATCATCTTCAGGTGAGCCTTGTTTCAGCTGATAGTGTAGAGCCTTCCACCAGTTTGGGTTGTCAGTGCAGAGAATCTGCCCCAAGGAGCAAAGGGATCTGTCTCCAGCACTCCAGCTGAATAAATGATGGGCATGCTTTGTGTTACTATTGAGAATAAAATGGTCAGTCTGCAGTGGCCAAAGAAGCCAACTGTTCTGTTACTGCCTGTGTGACTCTAAAAGAAGAATCTGGGCTGGGATGCTGCCAAACATCTTCTTTCCACACGGCTTCCTTCTTATCTTGCCAAAATCCAGGTTTCCCATGCTGGTAAATTCCTACTTTTATGAACCCAAAGCACAGTTGCTTACACATAAAAGGAAAGTCTAAATGACTTCTAGCTATAACCAGAATCTTGGTCACTAAAATTACTGCTCTGAGTGATAGCCTTGTGAAGGAGCTGGCATGGCGTTCCTTTTTCCCTTTGATACAGAAAAGAGAGGGAAGTAACTTCGGGAGTTTTTCTATTACTGCCAACAGCCCTTTTCTTTCAGTGGCATTTAGGCAAGTTGCAACAAACTTGTCTAAGATCCAAATACAAAGATGTTTCTATTTTAGTAAGGAATACTGGTAATACAACAAAAGTTTGTCTGAAACACCTTTGTGTGTGGACAGAAAGTGAAAGAAATGTTTGTCTAACACAAAAAACTAGTCCATGCTGCTTGCTCTCTATTCAGCCTTCCCTTCCCTGATTTTTAAGATTAAACTCTGCTGTCTTTAAAGAGAGGTTCATGTGGTTTTACTTATGCTGTGAGATGATCCAGGTGAGTACTGTCTGTCCATCAGGTTCTTATGTGGGGAGGGAGGTGGCCTCAGGAGTTCTGACTTGCTGTACGCATTGCCCACTGGGGGAAGCTCCTGGAAGCTATTCCTCTGTGTTCTGGTTAAAATTGTGCAAGGCCTTTTCATAAAACACCTTGCCACTTCTACAAACCAAGCTCAGAATTAGTCTTTTGGATGTGGTAGACAGGTATGCATTTTAAAAGTAGAAAGTTCTCATTTGAATTGAGGATTATTTTCTGGATTGCAGCTGTTAGTGTCAGTCTATTTGGCTGCAAAGGCCTGCTGCTTTCCTCTTGTTTGCCTCTTGCTGTTTCTGTCCCAGCAGGATATCTACTCTGGAGTGAGAAATCCCACCCTTTTTTGGAAAACTTTTTAATAAAAAAAAATTTGTTGGTGTAACTTAGTTTCTGCAGAGTGTTGCTTATTTCCAAGGCTGCACAGCTCTGTACAGTAGAAATCTGCTTTGTAAGCGATAGACAAGCAAACAAATCTAAATAAGTGTTTAAGAATTTATGCCAGCTGAAGGAGCTGGAAATGAGAAAAGCCTGAAAGCAACCAAATGAATGTTAAAGTAGTGCTATACACACAAAGCTTTTGGATCTCAAGCTGGGATGTTTCTCTTCAAACAAATACATTGTCAACACTGTACATTTTATATAAGAGCCTTTTATCCTCAAACACTGCAGAGTGCTTTACAAAAAACATCCCGATGTTTACCAGGGGATGTGGCTCCCTGTGGGGTGAAAAGGACTGTGTTTCCAGTGACAGGCAACTTGCACAACAGTGTAGTGCAGGAAGGGAAAAGTACTCCATCTAAAGAGAACCGCTGTAGAGTGGATTTATCCAGACGCAGTGGGATTTGGCCAGGATGCTTAAACTGGTGCTGCTGCTTCTCCCTCTGCGAGCAGTGCATTACTCTGCACAATCACACTGTTGTTTGTACTGTGTGGGATTAATGCAGGGAATTCCATTGCCACTCTGGTACCTTTCTGGAGTTATGTAGCGTGTGAGTGGTTACTTAGGCTGTGGGCAGGTGGTACTTGCCTGTTCTGGGCAGCACATCTTTATTAAAACTAGTTTGAGGAAATAGGGGTTTCAGAACACTGTTTCCCCTTTCCCTTCCAGCAGTTGTTACTCCTCTTGCTGGAACATGCTGTGTACTTGGTGTGGAAGTGGCATTTTAAAACTGTTCATGCATATGGTGGCAGAGAGCTTGTAGCAGGTGTAGTGTCTCATCATCAGTGTACTGTGGTAGTCAAAATCAGGTTATATCAGACAGTATGAAATTTGGTGTGAACACTCTAAAAACGTTTTTTTTCAATCTCAATCACACCTAGGTTGTAGACTTCTAAGTCAGGGCACCCACATATTCGGTTCTGCACTGGCAGGGGAGAGGCAGAAAGTGAAGGCTCTGTTTTAAGAGATTCTGGTGCTCCGTGCAGAAGGGAGAATTGTTAGCACTAAAGAAGGGAATGGTGGCAAAGAAGAGAAAGCACAACAATGCCTGGCTGAAGAGAAAAGGTGGAAGTTCTGAAGTCCTGCTGGCCTGGCCACTGCTAGAAAGAAATGTCTGACTTATTCTTTGTCTTCTTTTGCTTCTTTGGTTTATACTGGGAAATTCCTGTCCTGTGAGATGGGCAACTGAGTACTTACATGCCTGCTTAGTTTTAACACATAAATAATTCATTCCAGTTGGAATGATCCTAATCTGCAGAAACTGTTGAGATTTATGATTTTGTGGTGGGCCCTCCATACCCCCTCCCTTCAAGTTTCGCTTCCCAAGCTGCGTCAGTGCCTCTGGTGCCATCCTTTGGCAGGAGATGCAGAGGATGCAGCCAGCAGCTCACAGAAAAGCCTGTGGCATGCTTAGTTTCCACATGACTAGGACCAAAAGATCCAACTTTGTGTGCATCATGGGTCTCTCAGCAACTCACGCCCCTGTTGCCAAGGTGCTCTGCTGGTTCAGGTGACCTTTTAAATCCAGTGCTTTTGGCTTATTGGGCAGCTCTCTGTGCTTTCTGTTTTTTGTGGATACAAAATGTGTCTCTTGTCCTCAGTCATATTTAGAATCTCTGAAAGTAAAGAACTACAAGAGACTTAGGATACTTAGTTGGGTTTCTTTTTTCAGTGGTGAAGCAAGTAAAATATTTCAGACCTCATCAGGTTTTACTCTTGGTTATTTCTAAAACAGCTTTTTTAAAAATTCATTATTTTACTGTTGTTTTCTGGTGCTGCCATTGTGGTATTTTTCTAGCTGTATATCTGTGTCCAAGCATGTTTTAGTTTCTTACTCCTTTTAGAAATTTCCCTTCTCGTACCACAGCCCATCTCTGACATTTCTTTTTGTGGGCAGGTCCAGTGTTATAAGTGAGGAACAGATCTAGGTTTGTGTAGTTCCACAAGTATATGGGTGTTGTTTTCTTTGTGCAGAAAGATGGGCCACGTGTGGGAAGGGCATTGCAGTAGAGGAAAATAAGATGTAGTAGGGGTTATTGGGTCAAGTCCAAAGCTAGAAATGAGAGATGGAAAGCTCTCTCCCAGTTGAGCCATTGGCTCGCTCTATGGACTATTATTTGGAGCCGTATCTATAGTGTAAGGGATTTTTAAAATTGATTTGGGATGAGGGAGGAGTGGGAGTAAATAGCATGAAGTTGTCCTGTCGCAGAAGAAGAGTCATTTTAGACAGTTTTTAAAGGGATAATATCTTCATTTTCATATGGCTGTTATTAAAGTCAGCAGACTAACAAACCGTCCAAGCATTTCTTTGTAAAACCAGGGTGGCACTCAGCTGAGACAGCAAAAGGTAGAACTTCCTGAACATTCAGCTCTAAAGGGTCCAGTGAGCGATTTGTTTGTGGCAGACTGTGAAGAAGGAAAGTGAAGTGCTTTGATTTGGGAATTTGGACATGTGTTAGTGGAGGGAAACCTGAAACTTTTATGACAATTACAGGTGGCAGCAGATTTTTCTTCAGAGGCTTTTGCACTGTTATAGGTTATTATCTGAATTAACAGATAATTAATGGGAAGTGTAGCCTTGCTTAAACTGCTGGTAGCTCCATACCTCTGTCAAGATGGCTCCTCTCAGCAGAGGGGTGGGCACAAGACACTAAGACAAGGCTGAGGTCTGTTTCTGTTGCTGCATATGTAAAACTAGTAGAAATGATGTGAGCTGCAGCCTCACTGCTGGCTGCTGTGCACACGTACCCTAATGAAATAGTCTTTCCTTACAGCAATGGTGGCCTGGATCCATGGTCTGCAGGTGGGGTGACCCAGAACATCAGCAGTTCCCTCGTGGCAGTTGTGATCCCAGATGGAGCCCATCACCTGGACCTACGCAGCCGTAACCCTTTGGACCCCAAGTCTGTACAGCAAGCGCGAGCCTTGGAGATCTGCCTCATGAAGCAGTGGATTGAAAATGCCAGGCACAGCCACTGAAGTGGTGCTGCAACAGCCATGGCCATTGCACCTCTCTTGGCTTTGCTGAGAGTAGGGCCAGGCCTCGTGATACGGTCATTGGAGCATTTCCTTCCTGCTTCCTCACCTGCACTGCAGTGGTCACCACTGCTTGTGTCCACAGGAGAGGCAGGCAGCAGATGGACGGATAGCATTCTCAGATGATAAATTCCAGTCAAAGTGCATGGATCGAGCTGCGTGCTCTGGTTTGCTTTCCTCTTCTGCTCTTCTCAAATGCTGTACTTTACCACACAGTAACGGGTTCCTGTTCTAGGCTTGTTGCCCTTCTCCTCGCTGCTCTGAGTGATTGTTCTGGCTGCTGATGTATCCAACAGTGGATTACATGGCAGTGCTGTTGATGGTGAAACTCCTCCTGCCTCCAGTGTGATTGAATTTCAGACATCCTCTGCTGGTGGAGGTAATGAAGGAGCAGAACTCAAACTTACTGTGATGTTTGGTGGAGAGGTAGGGAAGGCCTGGGGAAGCTGGCTGTGCTGTTTATAAGGAAACTAAACAGCCCTTACCCTTTGGAATCAGTGTTAGAAAAGAAATAAATATACAACTTTTTTTCTACTTAGTTTTCCTGCAGCATATTAATCGGTGGATTTTTGTATTCTGTGCTGTACTGAATGGTTAGGGCTGGGCCCAGACTCACTCTGCTGAAAACTGGCTGAGCATGCACAGTCTGCATCAGGATTTTATTTCTTCTTTTGCTATGTGTCCTAATTCTGAGGTATCTGTCACTATCTGTGATGATGGTTACCAAAGAAAACTGGGTATATTTTGTGTGTGTATATTTGTGAATCCCACAAAAGCACTAGGCTTCAAAAGCTTCCTGATTTTAAAAAGCTATTCTCTTGAAGAGCAAATGTGACACTTGTGCTGGCTGCATCTTATGAAGTGACAAATAATTGGGGCTGTGCCTTGTGTGGGTTCTTCCCTCCCCTCCATTCTGTGTATTGTTCAAATTCTGCATGATCTGTTTGCTGATGGCTCTTCAATAAAAGCCTTTTAAAAAAAATTGTTTGCTGGACAAACTATTGAAAACGCAGAATGCAGCTATTCCCTTGGATCAGCCTAAAGCCTGATGCTAAGCTCACCAAGCCAGGTGCACTGGGCTTTCTGTAAGGCTTCCAAACCAGACAAACTGCCCTGATTCATGAGACAGCATATTTGACATTAATAAATGGCTGGGGCAGTCCCCTTGTTTTCCAGCTTTGGCTTCATTCACACTGCAGCCCTTCTTCAGAAAGGATTCTCTGCTGTTTAAAGGACAACTCCATTTTAGAATTACTCAGGCACGTCTTCGTTTTCCCAGACTCTTAAAATTCCATCTCTGTTGAAAAGTTTTCTCAGCTTTGATGATATGCCTGATAGTTGAGTATTTTCCTGAGATCCCAGGTGGCCTTTTCTGTTTTCAGTCTCCTTCCGTCCTCTGGGAAGAAAGAGAGCCCAACACTGAATTTTTATCTTTTCAAACACTCCTGTGTATCTTCTTCCCAATAGATCATCTTTTTCCTCATGTAATGTCAAACATGGTATTTATGTTTAGACTCTGCAGTTAAATCCTCTTGTGCTTTTGAGCAAGGGAATTTCTTACAGAGACTCCAGAGAACAAGGCCAGACAAGAACAACAGGGCTAAAGGATGAGCTGTGTAGGAGTTGCCTGAAACCTGTTGACTGAAAGCTGTTGGTGTTCCCCTTTTCCAATAGTTCCAGGTTTTGCTGTAAATACACTTCAGACTCTCACTAATGGACTTTATGATAACATGTCCTTGATTCTTTTGAAACAAATAAAATTTATTGTTTTTTAATCAATTATGGTACAGCAAAGTTTTTAGAAATACTGTTGTATCTTCCTACACATTCATTGATGTGTGGTAATGTCCTGGTTTACTGCGGGGCAAGGAATGAAACCTGTAAGAGTTAATATAAATTTAGGGGTTAGAAATGGTTTAACTGAGCAAGCAAGATCCTGGTCCAATTGCTCCCACTCTCACACTGATTGCTTAGGGTGCTACTCCAAGTGAAAATTTTGGGATAAGCATTTCCCAAATAAGTTGTATGGGTAAAGTTGTATGGATAAAGATGTGAACAGCCCAAATCAATAGCTACTGTATATTATTAGTCACCTTGTGTCTCCTCTCTCTCCCCTGCTAGTGAACTTACTGTCTCAGGAAACAGCTGCTGTTTTGTTGTATGGAAAACACTTTTTAGTTTCAAGCAGCATAAGTAATTTAAAATTTAATTCCTCTTTCTCTTTTCACTCCTTTCGTAGGCAAAAAAAGTTACCTTCAACGACATTTATGTCAACATGCAATTTTTCAACTTTAGGTCTTGTGAAATGGCACTTAAAAATTTTCAGAGGGGTTTTGTTTGTGGTTTTTTGTTTATTTGGGGGGAGGAGGGGATGTTAATAATCTTACTATTCCATACAGTTTCTGTCTGTAAGACTGATTCAAGTGCACTTTGGATGAGGTTCTTATTGGTTGGACCAGCTTATGAATTACGTGACTTGTTTTTATGGTATTTGTAATTGATTTTACTTTTTAGTTTTTTCCTGTCAAGCTGAGTAGTCAAAACTTTAGGTCTTATTTATTAAATCTCAAACATTCAGACTTCAAACTAAATTCCATGTACGCATCTCTGAATGCTACCAAGGGAGTGTCTTGTGGTTTGGCTACCTCATCTAAATGTTGGCTCTCCTGTGTGTTTCATACAGGTGAGAACGAATTGGGCCATAACAAATGGTTGCTTTATCTTTCCAGGCATATGATGATGGGCCATACTTCATCTCAGGCTTACGTAAGTCCTTGGCATGTGTCAGAAATTATTGGAATTTAAGATTGTATGTTTCCTACTCGCTGGGAAAAATGTGGAAGGAAAAAGAATTAATGTTTTCTCCAAAGCATGAATCTTACTGGTGAGCCTGCAGTTTGTATCAATAAAAATGCATTAAAATAATGTTGAGTTTCTGGAACTGGATTTTGTTTTGCAGGGACATCAATTTTTGCCCTTTGGCAAATTTCAGGTTCTGCAAGTGACATTGTCTGGTTTGTACTTGACTCTTGAGGAATGGGAGGAAAACTGGTTACAGGAATCCTCGAGTCACACACACAGCAGTCAGGATGACAGATGGTGAGTCTGCACTCCTTTGGTAGTTTCTCACGTCAGAGCTTTGGCTGTGGTGAGGAGCAGGTGTATGGGCTGGTTGTTCTCCGTAGATGACCACACTGCATGCAGTCAAGCTACCTATAATGGGAAAAGTCCATTTTCCTTTTGAAAGCTTTCCCAGGCAAACATGCACTCCCCACATGTCAGTAATGAGGAAGGTTGTGAGGACAGATCTGTAACGTCCCCTGACCTGGCATGGGGAGGTTTTTACCAAATAGTTAATAGGGCAAAGCTAAGGCTGCAGACTCTTGGGAAGGAGCTAAATAGGTTCTGCAAACTCCTTTTGTTTGTAGGATAATTTTAATTTTGAAGATGATCAAGTATTTCATCATCAAAGGAACGTATCGAAAGGAAACTCCCTCCTGGAGCATGGATTCTAAATCACAGGACAAGTGAGAAGTTTTGTCTCCCATGCTGTCTGCCCACCAAGGATATTGCAGAAAAATGTCATTATGCTTTAAATAAAGGGATTTCTTTTTCTACCTCTGCTCTTAAGAAGGGTATTTAGCTGTTGTGAATCGAATCTCTAAGGAATCATGAGTGACCTAAAGAGCTTTATGTAGGTTAAAGACTGCACATAGACACTTGGAAATCTTAGCTCCTTGCAGGACTAATGATGGAATCATTGTGCCTTTCTGGCAGTCAGGAGGACACTATGAAACCACTAAACATGGGATGAAAGAATACAGGGGGTTGTACACTCCAAGCCTCCATTTTTAGCTCTCCCCTGTTGATTCAGAACATTATTGTTATGCCATAACTGGCATCTGACTGGGTGTTACTGCTGTAGCCTCTAGGTTCTGGGTTGTTTTTTTTTTTAATAATCTAACCTCTCTGTGTGTTTTTAAACCAAAGCCTTGGTCTTACAAAGATGACTTTGCAAATCTTTTTTTAAGACTGTCCCTGTTAAAAAACCTAAAATGGTTTGTTTTGGCAGTGCAGGTTAGCACAAAATGTGCAGCAAAGCAGTGGCGAAAAATACGAACTGAAGATATCTGCAGTAGATTAACAGTGCTTAAGTGCTTTTTAATTTCCCCCTTCTATTGTTAAAAAAATCTGGATTTTATAATTTAAAAATGCCGGGCATTGGAGCTTCCACTGGTCTATATTATTTTGATTCTTTGATTTCCCAGCACTGCCTCCAGCTGCAGGAGCATAAGCCTTTCTTTTTTTACCCCGGAGCCCAACTTTATTTTACCAGCAAATCTGAAACTATTTGATCCGCATGCTTTGGGGCAGTGTCCTTCTCTGTATCCTCTCAATAATACAAGCCCAATGAAGAAGTTGCTTTACAGCAGAGTTAGGCTGCTGACAGCTGATTGCACTGCTACCCTGAACCCTGCTGAGGTGGGGACCTGCTTTGTCCTCGCTGCAGCCCCGCTGGGGGTCCCGTGGTGTTGGGCTGTGATTCAGAGACAGCAATGCCCTCAACACCCACATCAGGGAGCAGTGAGGATGTGCTCCTTCAGCACTGAGCGCCTCACACCTCTGCTCTCCAAGGCAGCTGTTGCTGATCTTGTAGTTGGGTTTTGGATGCCGGATACTCAGTAGAGGAAAATCAGCAGTGGGGGTGCTTTGGGTGTAACCTGTGGGCATCTCCATGTGTAACAATGTTCTCTCCAAACATTGTTGTACCCAAGTGTTTCCTGGGTAGGGAGCGAGGGCTCCCCAGGGCAGGTGGGGGCTGCCCAGCTCTCAGGGACTTTTCCCTCCACTGGTGATTTGAAAAATCTTTTAGTTCCATCCCCCAGTTTAGAAAGTAGGGGCAGTGAAACACTGAGACCAGGAATAGCAAATCCCTTCCGTTTGTCTTGTTGTTTTCTAATGTATGCGACCTCTCTGGGTGGTTTAAGCGGTTTAGGTACTTTCTATAAAAGGGATCTTTTAATGACAAAACTAATGTGATTATCTTACCAAGTGTGAGAGGCGTATTCAAGGTTTAAAGAAAATCTGTTAGAATAGCTGAATGTATCTGCTTAATCCTTTCTCTAATGTGGGTGGACAATGCTCTGGGAAGCAATTGGTCTTTCTTTCTTAGAGTAAATGCCTGGTCTCCAGAGGTAGGAACTTGTTTGCAGCTTTTTATACCCTTACGCTTCACCTTCTAGAGAATACAAAGGCGCAGGAGAGAGGCAGAGAGCTTTGAGAGGCCAAGTTTTACCTCAAATAGCTGGGGGTGTAACCAATACAGGGCCGATTCCGGCAGGCGGCTGAGCACTCTCTGCTCCCTTTGACTGCCAGCTGAATAGAGGGTCCTCCTTTTTGCCCTCCTGCAAAACCACATTCCCTGCAACATGGAATACAGGAATGCATTCTCCTTTGAGTGTGTGGTGAAGTCGCCTGTGGTTACTTAGATGACAAGACCCTGGTTTTGTGCTTTGGGTGAGCAGCCCTACCTGTGCAGATCCAGGGCTTTAGACCCAAAGGTCCAGTTTTCCATATCAACCCCTGAGAAAGGTTTGGACCTGCTGACAAGTTTTTACAAGGTGGCGCCTGAGCAGGGGAGGGAGGACAGCACCAAAGGGTGATGCTGTGGGATGCAGCCACAGCTGGACCTTGTCTGGCACCAGCCTGGTGGTGTTCAGCTTCTCTGCTGTTCATAGGCCTGTGCTTGTGATTCTTTGGTTTCCCCATGTCCAAATGAAGGCACAGATCTTAGACACATTAGGAAATCTTGTTGTCAGGAACAGTTAAGAACCCCCCATGTTGCTGAAGCATTTAAAAAGCAAGTAGTGGCTCTTGGACTCTTTCGCACATGATTTTGGCTTTATAGCAGAAACAAACAGGTTGCATTTTCTAATTTATTTGAGCATCCCCAAAACAGCACACCAGGAGGAGAAGGATATTGAGCTGCTGCCTTTCCCAGTTGGAATGAAACACAATCTCCTCTCACCACCCAGTAGAGCAACACAGGAAAAAGAGGTACCTCAACATCAGTGTATCTTCCTCATGAAGACATATACTCAGCTATAGTTCTATATCTCATCAACCTGCCTTGGCTGTGGACTTGGTGCTGGGTTCTCTGTTGTGGAGAGAAAGACAGCGTTCAAGAACTTAGTGCATCACCTAAAAACTAGTCCCAGATTGTATCAAACTGAATATCCTGAAGGAGGGAAAAGCAATTCTGCACCACTACAATGTGTCCTTCCTTCCCAAAGGATTTTGTGCTTGTTCTCATTGAATTCCATTAAGTTCTTGTCTGCTTCTTTCAGCACATGAATGGCCACCCTTCCTTCAATTCTTCCCTCCAATTTGGTGTCATCTGCAAGACTAAGACATTCCAAAGAACTTGAAATCTGAGAACAACATAGCTTCTTCATTGTCTCTCTTGTAGAAAATATGCTTGGACTAGTTTTGAAAGCACTTGTTCTTTAAAGTTTTTGCAGTACCGAAAGGCTGACCACCTTGCTGTTTGCATCCCTACATCAATCCTGTCATGGATTCTGCAGCTGAGGTCTGACCAGCTGCCGGGACAGGGGAGGAAAAGCTTTGGCTGCTCTGAGTTTTAGAAGTGATGTTCAGTCCTCACAGCCTCAGTGCTGCAATGAAAACAGGGCCCAGTCATTTTTGAGAGGGACTGTGAGACAGGTTTAGTAGTTAATCACTGTCCAAGCAACTGGGATGAGGAAGAGGAGCAGTCTGGGCTGCCTCCATACAAAGGGTAAGAGATTTCTTTTAGAGGGTGGTTTATAGGGTCAAACGAATCTGAGAGAGCTGTGCATTGGATCACCAGTGTTTCATCACAGGTATTACATAACCATTTTGTAAGTAGGGAATTTGGACCAGAATAAGACCAGTCAGGTCTTGACTGTTTTTTCTTCAGAAGGACTTATAAACATTTTAATGTGGTACCTCTACCCAAATCTTGAGTGGTGCTCCAGGGCTGCTTAGCATTCCCTGGGAACCTATCCAGTACATCTGGGCAGATGCCGAGGAGTCATCAGGAGTGATGGCAAGCACAGCTCAGTGTGTCACTATGTCCAAGACTGGCTTCCCAGAGCTCAGCTTCCACACCTGCACGTGCATCAGTTTTGATAGGAAGCAACCCAACTTTTTGCGGTGTCTAATGTGCCTTGGTGTTCCTCCAAGCATCTCGCAGATCCACTGGCTGCCCTCAGCTCCTTGGCTGAGGCAGGCTCTGGTGATGTGAGCCCTATTCCTTTGGCCTAAGGGGAGGACCATGGGCTCCCCTCCACAGAACACGTATCTATGTGTGAGCACACAGATGAAGCCAGTGCTTGCTCGGCAAACGAGACTAATAAATGTCGGGGCAGCAGGAGGTGAGTGCAATCAACTGTGAGAGCCTGAGTTATAGCGGTAACCTGCTGAATTCCTGGGTCACAAAGTAATTTACAGAACAACCCCAATGTCATTCAATAATTACTCCGACAGCCCGGACCCCGGGGGGCACAGCCTCCTGCCGCGGGTGTTATTAATACCATCAACAAGCAGCAGGATGTTGGTGTGAAGAAAAGAGCCACAACACAAGCGTGTGAACCTAAGGAACAAATGGAAAATGGTATTAGTAGGATATTGTACCAGACTCTAAAAACTGATCTATCTTGTCCTAGCAAGCCATTCAGCGAAATGTGAATGTGTCCCCTGTGGCAGTGGAAATGGCTGATGGCAGCCTGCAACAGAAGGGGAGGAAGATCAGTGTGTCAGTGCTGCTCATTTCTATCTCCCAGCCTGTGATAGTCCCCATGGAGACTGTACGGGAGCGGGGGGAGGAGGTGGTTTCCAAGCGCCCCAGAATAATTTAAATTAATATCCAGTGAACAATGTAAACCTTCCCTTTGACGTGGCGTGGGAATAGGCAGTCACAGCGCTCGGACTGGGTCAGCTGAAAGGGAAGGTAATGCCACAGCACGGGATTTGATCAGCAGAGTAAGCCAGGGGCTCGACCTCTGCTACCTCAGTTCCTCCCTTCCCTTCCCACCCGTCATCCTTCAGAACATCAAGAAATGGCAGCAAAAATATCTTTTAGCGAATGGAGAATTCCTGGATAGGAAGGATGTATAGGAAACCTGCGAGTGGGTGTAGAGAGCAGTGCCTTCTGCAATGTGTGTGGACCTGGGCCTGTGGGTGCCAGAAGATGCGAGTGCCAAGAGGGTGGCATTGGCAAAGCTGCACTTTTAAATCGCTTTTTAAATCGAAGCTGCACTTTTTCTGAACCTTCCTGTCCCAGCTGAAGTTCTGTGTGCTCTAAAGGTGACTGCAAATGCACAATAAAGAATTATGTGGGCAAAGCCTGAAGGGAATCAAGCCTGAAGTAACCCCGAGTTGTTTCTCAGCTGGGAAATGACAGGGGGCTGCTTGCTACCTTGCTTTGATCTGGTACACATGGCTAACAAACAGCCAAGCAGAGCCCTCCTGATTCTGATGCTTCCTCATGCAGAGGAGCACACAATTTATTTAAACATGAGGGCAAGTGATTCTCCAGGGCTTTTAGAGCATCAGAGCCATTCCTGGCCATTATCTCAGGGATAAATAGCAGATGTTGGCCTATAGTAGAAGATCCTTAGCCCCAGGGCGCTGTTCCTGTCACACAGTGACAGAGTTGGGCTGTCACCTCAGGCACTCCCTGAGGTGGTAGACCCATGTCCTTGCTTGATCCACCCACCACGTGTGTGGGGGATAGGTCACCACCACTGACCGGGAAGTGACCACCATGCCTGAGGTGCCCTGCTCTGCACAGAGCCCTCCTGGAGCATCCCTGGCCACAGGGTCAGGGTGTTACAGGAGCAGTAACATCAACACTTTTACCTGGGGTATGAGATGAGCTCAGTGGTCCTTTCTGCCACTTAAAAGTGCAAAATGAGTAAATCTCCACAAAATTGTGTAGCAAACAGAAGCTGGCCATGTGGAGCTGCCCAGTGGTAGGCAATACCCTGGACTGGTGCACTGGAAGGCAAGTTCATCCTCCACTGGGCTTGCCTAGCATGTGAGGAGTGAACACGGCCAATTCACTGCTTTTTCATAGGTTGGATAGAATCCAGATGTATGTGTAACTAAATCAGAATTAAGCAGAGGTCCAGCAGCTGATAAATGTTCATCTGCCAAGGAGTGGTGCCCAGGAGCCTGCAAAACCACGAGGCTGGAGAGAAGCTCAGCAGTCAGGCATTTTATGACTTGGGCAACGCAGGGAGGGACAACCCTGTAACTGTGGGGATGCCTCATCCCTAGAAGTGTTCAAGGTAGGGTTGGGTGGGGCTTTGAGCAATCTAGAGGAATATGCCCCTGTCCATGGCAAGAGGAATAGACTAGATGGTCTTAAAATGTCACTTCCAAGCCAACTCATTTGATCTAAGGAAGCACATGCTGATGGGATTTCTGGCTGGGAACCGGAGAGATCTAGGATAGATGAGTGTGTCCTACACCCGTGGTGAGAAACCACAACCTGAGGTTTAAGAAGAAGCTCAGCCATACAAATTGTTTCACTGAACACAAATTACATCTTTCTGTGATCTTTTTCAATATTTGACCAGCATTCTTTTTCAGTTTTCAGTTCTGCTTTGCTTTTATGCTGCCAGTGCCCATCAGGCAGACAGGAGGCCCACAGAGCACTGCAGGCATTGATGACTGGAGGTATGGGGGCATCCTGATATTAGTTTTAAGCTCTGGGCCCTTCCTTTTGTTCTCAGTTTAGCAATGCATTGCTGGTGACCTCCCCCCCATCTTCTAACCTCTCTCCTTGTCTTCTCCTACACAGCACTGCCAGAAGTGACTGTAATTTTGTGCCTGTGCTGCTTCTCTTGTTGAGACCCAGGAAAAAGGGGTGAGAGATGTGTTATTGTGATGTTATCACTGTTACTGCCTAAGAACAGGATTACCAAAATACTTCTATTTCCTCTATTTCCTTTTTTGTGCTCATGCATGGATGTTGCTACTGATATTCCCTGAATTCCCCTGAAAAATAAAGAGTGTTTTATCCGTATTCCCCAAGTGCCCAATACAAATGCAAATGAGCTCTGGGCCGTTGGTTTGTTGGTTTGTTTTTGTTGGTTTGTTTTTTTTTTCCTGTCTGGCCAGCGTTGCTTGGCAGGTCTTTTCTCACTTGTTTCTTTTCCTCCCTTTCCTTTAGCTGGTGTGTCCGAAGCGAGGTCCCCAGGAGGGTCAGAGACCTGTTCCATTCCCACACCTCTGCCCTCCTCTTCCTCCTCCTCCTGTTGCCCAACTTGTGTCTTTATTAACCCTTTGTGCAGAAAGATCTGGAGGGCTAAAAATAAACCAGAACTCACTCAAATTCCCTAAAATAATGGTCAGGTGGGTCAAACTGGTTCCAGATGAGAACATTCGAACCACTTTTGTTCCTGCTTTGTTGCTGCTCTGCACAGCTCATCTCTTGGACAAAATTGAGTAGAAAATCACAGCTATGGGGACCCAAGATCAGAGAGAGGAAGGACTCTCAACTTTCCCAACACTTTAAATAAGTCAATGATTTTTAGATAATAAACTACCTACATGAGTGACTCCTATTTCCCACAAGTGGGATTTGAAAAAAGGAGATTTAAACTAGCAAGGCTGGTAAGAGTAACCAGTGCTCTAAACCCTTAGGCCAAAGCAGGTGCCTACTCACTTAGAAAATTAATGCACAATTTTTCAAAAAGGACAAATAGTAGACTAGGCTGCCAGGTTAAAGCCATGCCCGCCCTTTCCTCTTCTGCAGTTGGCACATTCCATTATGTGCCCAAATTTCAGTCTGATGCCAACTCTCAGTGTCCTCAGCATCTCTTGCGTATTTTAAAATCAAATTACTTTTAATTTTATTTAAAGCTACAGCTGAATGTATTTACAGGTTATGTTTGACATGTACAGGATTACTACAGGGAGAAGTTAAAAATGAGACACCAGCATCAAAATTCAGGTCCAACAATCCAGCCAAAGGCAGCCTGCAGGTCCTGTGCTCCCGAGCTGAGCATCACAGCCATGGACTTGGTCAGGGTCCTTGCCTTCCTCCCATGGATTTCAGATCAACCAAGCGCTTAAAAACACACTGACTAGTGGTGCATGAGCAGCTCCTGCCTACCAAAATGTTCTTGCAGTGGGCCTAGCGTTTGGGACACCCTTAAACCCCAGCAAAGGGCTGGTGAAGCCCAGGTGGGGCTGAGGGATGCGGCTTCCTTCCCTGCTTGGGTCCACAAAGGGGCTCAAGATCCCACAAATCTGCTGAGCCTGTGGGCTTGGCTCCATGTTGTGGTGTTGGGGCCCATGGAGACCAGGAGCTGTCTGCTGGAGATGGATGAATTTGTGTGGGAAACACGTGGGACCCAATATGTCTCCTTGCATCCCTTTGTTGCCATTTCCCATTTCCCAGGTGCTGATACCAAGCAGTTTGTTCTGCCCTCAATGCTGCAGCTGAGCTTGTTCCTAAAAAAACAATCCTCAAAGGGAAAAAAGTAATTTGTGTGGGTCTCCTTCTTCCTTTTTCATCTTCTTTCCTGCTGCTATTCATTTAGCATGAAATAACCTTCCAAATCAATCCGGAAGAGATCATTTGCAACAGTTGCTGTTTTCCCATTGCTAATTGCTGGTTTGAAATCCCATTCGAATCGCCCTGAATACACAGTCCAGTGTTCCTAAGCTAAGTGCCTACCAGGTATTTTTCCTGATGGGCTTTTATTTCCTTGCAAAAAAACCCCACAAACAACCAGTCCTGGATCGCTGGTTGGATTTAATGGGACAATAGCATCTCCATAGTACATCTTGTTTCCGAAGCAGAGCAGTGTTTTGGCAGGAACCGACCTCTGCTGAGTTTCACAGGCCTGGCGGCATGTTTTGGTACTGGCAGAGCCAGAAATGAAGCAGTTAATTGCCCTACTGGGAAGGAGGAAATTTCTTGTAAAAATCCAGAATCTGGTTGAACAATGTGGCCTTTTATTTTTCAGCCTTGGAATCAAGCCTGGCTGCCCTTGTAAACAAAGAAAGGAAAGAATCACTGAACCAACCCAACACATAAAAACTGACCACGTCTGTCTTTGAAGTTCCCTTTATGTTGTTTGGAAAACTTGGGATTATAGAGGTTTTTTCTTTCTTTTTTTTTTTCTTTTCCATCTTCTCTTTTTTTTTTCCCTAGAAAAAGAGGCATGGAAGTTAAGGGAAACTTTTTCTTAAACAGAGCAGAAGTCATTAATTAAGTATCCCATTCATCCCCGAGGCACCGGCTCATCAATCAGATTTCTTATTAGCATTCTGATGACCCGCCTGACCCCCTGTCTCTGCACTGTCTGCATGACGACACCGAAAAGCAGACCACACACCGAACGGAGGAGGATTATTCGACACTTTTCCTTGCTCCGGGGCGGGGGGACGGAGCTGGGAAGAGGAGCGATGACGGATGTTGTTGTTTTGGGTTGAGGCCAGTCAATAAGTGGCTCCTGGAGAAACAGCCCTGAGAGCCTGGGAGGGTGACTCAAGAGGTGTCTGCTGCATGCACAGGGCTGCTTCGGGGCCAGGACCTATGGCTTGGTGCTCTCACAGGGTGGCTCTGCTCCCACCATGGTCACAGGGGGCTTAAGTCCAGAGGGAAGAACAGGATTTTAGCACAGTGACCACTGGGCTCTTGCTCTCAGGTAACCCCTGTCAGGAAACGTTTAGGTCCTGAAAATGTGCTGGTGGCTTTGGGCTCCATAAGTAGGCTGTGTCCTCAGGGTGGGTAAGGGTCCCACATTACAAGTCCTCCAGCCTTTCTCCTTCCAGGTTATCCCAATCACAAGGACTTAGCTGATTAAATCTTTACACAACTGCTTTTGGGCAAGGTTTTAGGTTAAAAAAAGGGGACAGTGACAGCAGCAAGTTGTGTGCACATCTTGAGAAAAAATCCAACTGCAGCAGCCCCTTGCTTAGAATGGGAATTTACACGTGCACACGCATGCTCAGAGCATGCAGCCAAGGGTTGAAGGAGTGTTGATTTAGATTAGATATAAGAAAGAAGTTCTTTACAATGAGGATGTAGAGACACAGGTTGCCCAGAGAGGTGGTGGGTGTCCCGTCCTTGGAAACATTCAAGGCCAGGTTGGATGGGGCTCTGAGCAACCTGATCTAGCTGAAGGTGTCTCTGGCACCACTCTTAGGGCAACTTGTTACCAAGAGTTGGCTGAGATTTCTAAATGAGATTCTTTTTACCAAGTGTTCTCAAAAGAAAACATTTTGACTGTTTCTTTTTAAGCTGGGGATCACGTTTTCCTATTTCTTCATTATTTTCTGTTTTTCTTCCTGTTTTTCAAAAGCAAAAGTGCTGTAATGTGTGTGGTGGATGGAGAAAAGGAGAACTGGAAAATGTGAATAAAATTCCGAAGTTTCTAAAGTATAGTTGGCTTGAATCTGACCAAGTGTCACATATTCTCCTTTAAGTCTCACAGCCCTGGAGAGTTACCACCACAGATCATCTCTGGCCTTAAGCAATACTCCCTGAGTCATGGTAAAACTGGTAGGGATTAGACACCTTTAGGAGTCTGAGCCTCAAGGTTTAGCCTAACAAGAAAAGTCCCTCTGGGCAGCAAATTGCATCTTCTCTCCAGCTAAAACCCGAGTGTATGAAACATCCTTGTCTTTGGGGCTCATCCTCAAGGCAGAGGGTTGCTGTCACAACTAAAGGAAATACGGAGGTCCTTCCTGGAGATGCAAAGATATGCATCACTCTTTGCTGAAGGAGGAGGAAATGGAGATGATGGAAGTGAAAGTGGGCAGCAGTTTCATCTGTCATGTTAAATACCAAAGCAGCACTGGGAGCAGATACCTGAACCCAGGGCTTCACAACCCATGCAGGTGCCTTAGGCACAAAGCTACAGGAACTCTTCATCTCGCTGTCCCAATGGATCCTCAGTTATTGGACACCAGTGTGAGGGGTGCAAGTCAACTTCTTCTGCACTGTGTTCCTAAACTGGCATTTTGTTGTGGTTTAACCCCAGCCAGCAGCTCAGCCCTACACAGCCATGCACTCATTCCCTCCACCCCCACAGCAGCACGGGGAAGAGAATGGGAAGGGTAGAAGTGAGAAATAATGACAGTTTAATAGGTGAAGAAAAAGCTGCACACACACAAGTAGAGCAAAATAGGGAATTTCCCCACTTCCTCCGGGCAAGCAAATGTTCAGCCATCCCCAGAGGAAAGCAAGTAATGGTGACTTGGAAATGTTTTCTTAAACATCACTGTGAACATCCTAGGCAGCCTCTGTGGCCCCAGGTGCCCAACTTTGACTGATATTATAGAGTTATAACCATCCCCTCCTTTGGAAAGTAACTGTGGACCAGGGCCAGCAGGATCAGCTGGGGCAAGGTTAAGGGCAAGCCAGATATCATCAAAGTAAGGAAAAAAGCTGGAAACCCTGGGCTACCAACCCAGACGTATCTTCCATGTGCTCAGAAAGGGATCTGTGTATCCCAGACACTTCAAAAAAGGCCATTATTTTTTTTCTTGGTGATGGGAAGAGTGCCTTGACAGACAGCTCTTAATGATGGTGCCTGACCCAGGACATCCTCCCAAAGCTGCTTCTGGTCTCAGAGCCCCAAAGGCTGATAGCCCGTTGGGTTATTGCTGGACCTCTCTACACAGCCCTTCATGTCATGGAGCAAATCATGGACGGTGGGCATCAGCCTGTGAGGCTCATCTCCACACCTCCATCAAGCTGATTGCTGGTGTGTATTCTGCAGCTGGGAAACACAGAAAGGAATTAAACCCACCACTTCCTGAAATGTTAAGGGAGTGGTTTAGACATTGACAATGAAGTCTAGTTTTCATGGCCCTTGTTAACCTGAGCAGTGCTTGATCTAGTTCATACCTGAGGAATCAGGTGGGGAGAGACTTCTATGTGGAAGATCAAAAAATGCACAGAATTGTGAGGAAGAAGGCTCAAACCCCTTCCACCTCTCTCCAGTGCAGCAAACAAGGAGGTGAGTTCAGCTGAGTACCAGTTTGGTGGCTGCTGTTCTGGTGCTGGACCATCTCACACAGTGGTCAGGTATTGTTTGCAAAGATGGCATAAATTAAATTCCATGGAAAAAAATTAAACTGGATCTCTGGTGCCAGCAGCTCTTCTTATCACTTTGTAGCCTGTACACGTTCCCTGGCAGATAATCACCATGACTAACATTTATCTGACACAGACAATTTTGCCACCAAAATCTGTTTTCTGACCTTAGCTGACTGTCCACAGACATGACAGCTCCCTCCGCCATAGTATAAATGCTAACAAAGCTCTCCTAGAAAATAGATGGGTTTTGTGGACATTAAAAAATCAAAATAAGATGTAATGAATGCCCCAGAGAGCCGGATGAAGGGGCTGAATGCCTTTTATTTCTCTGTCTTGGTGGTAGTTTCCTTCATCTGATTTGTTTATTCTGCTGTTGTCATTGTATTTTCAGATACAGGAAGACTTTGTGCAGTTAGATGGCCATGATGGAGAATGAGCTGCCTGCCACACTCTTCATGCCAACTGGACTTCTGGGCTGCTTTCCTCTGTGATTTTCTCTATTTCCAAGAGGTCTGTAAGGTAGGAAAAGCAGGTACAAGAGTTTGGCAATGCAGTGAAGGGCCCTGGGGATTTGATCAGGGTTCAGGTGAACCTGTCAAGATTGAAAAAGGACAGGTTTCTCTTTTAGCAGCAATTTGGGCTGTTCACCATGGGGCTGCACGTGATGCTGGCTACAGACAGTGGTGGGAGCTGGGGTTGGAGGAGGGGAAAAGGAAGACACATGTGCACAGGTCTGCCTGTGGCTCATTAGCAGATTTCTAATCTAACGAGATTCTGCTGCCCTGACCAATTCCCTTTACTGACCCAAGTTTCCATAGATCTCCACTCAATTCATGCGCATTATAAACCCCCAGTTTGTCCTCTGGGACACAGACTGGGCAGGATCACAAGGAGCCCTCACTGGACAGATACGGGAACATTTTATCCACAATGACTTTTTAAGCACCTGATAGTTAACTTGTCTTTCTCAAGAACCAAATTCTTCAAGCGAATCTGCCGACCCCTTCCAAAATTCTGTTAACAGTTTTTTCTTTGAGTCCTTCTGTCCTCTTTCTCCTTCTAATTCTTCCTCCATGAAGCCCATACCAACCCATGAACCAAAATCACGCTTCTAAGGCAAATCCACCTTTAAATAGTGCATCTAGGCCATGTGTGAACTCTGCAGTGGTCCAGACCTAGTGGTCCCCACCTGAAGATCAGAGATGAAGGCTCCAGACTGCCAAGATGGCTCAAAGATGGTATCTTGCACAAAAAAATACCACCAGATGTACTCCAAACAGATCTAAATAACTTCCTCCTGGCAAAATTGAGTGCACAGTGTTTATATTTCTATACCTTTATGTCTGGCTGTTTGTGAGAGTGTCGGGCTCAGAACTGGCTTGAGTCATTAGCAAAAGTGCTCGCCCTGCCTGTGTCTGAAGATGTAGTTTGAATCCTCTCATTCCTCAGGGTTTTCCAGTGGATACTATTCTTCCTCCTTGTGATGGCACCAGAAGACTGAATTTTGTCCATACTGGCGAGTCTCCCCATCCAAGCTGAATGACTGCACCATATTCCCATTCAGATCCTTCTTAAAAGTCCCTTTCATAGGCTCATAAGAAATAATTAAAAGTTCTTTGGAAGATAATGTCCTTCCTCACTTTTATTTTCCTGAGCATCCAGTCACATGAACAAGGCTTACTACATCTGGCAACTATTTGTTTTAGTGTCTGTGCCTTCTTGGCATGAGGCTAATTATGGATATTTCAATATATTAGTAGACTTCCTAAGCCTAAAAATGGGAGTAAGAGGGATTAGATGACTTGGAGATTTTGGAGAGAGAGATGCTCTGTGCTTTTTCCCTTTCCAACCTTGGTCCCAGGCCAGTTTAAACCTGCAATGAATAATAGCAGTTACTGGATGGGAGTTTCCCCCCTCAAAAAGGAGAGTGGTGACCTCTGAGTTTTTAAAAACCATTTTCAGGACATTTTGGGCAACTGCCTGTACTGGTTTGACACTTGTAGCTCCAATGGATGTTGGGACAAGTTGGCAGGTGCCTTGAGTTCTTCAGGTCTGGTTGAGATTAGTTTGATTAGGTTGATTATGGGGCCCCTTTCAAGGTCAGCAGGAAAACAAGACCAGCAGCATCACTGAAATAGGGCAGAGAAATTACTCTGGAACTACCCGTTTCTCCCCATGAATAAGAGATTAGGGGTGAGATCATTTAGGGTCCTCTTTAACAACCACAATCAATGGCTTTTGGGTATTTCTTGTTTGGTTGTCGGTGTCTATTTGGCAATCTGGTGGGCGGGGTCTTGTGGTCCTTATCGAGGTCCTTGCTGAGCTGGATCATGGCTGTGGGGATGGCTGTGCCCATTCAGGCTGGCACAGCCGGGCTCCTCTCGTGGCTCCACATGGAGGGAACACCAAGACCCTTGCACGGGTCACCTGAGGGAAGGTGGGCAGCACACAAACCCTCCATCCTCCAGCTGGGAACCCCTGGGAGCACAGGAAGGAAGAGGGGAGCATTAACACACGAGAAGGGCAAAGCTTGAACCTGGTGATGGAGGCCCAGGCCACGGAGAGTGGTGCTGGCAGACCCCACCTCGCATGAACCCCGCAGCCCCCAACACGCCCGGCAGTCTGGACACGCCAAGCAGGAGCAGCACGTTCCCACCGCCGGGCGCGCCGCGATATGACGGCGTGCCAAAGGATCTTTAGGAGCTGGGGGGGGGGGAATATCCTGGCATAGAATTTAAAATGCGCTCTAACCTTTTCTGCAAACTGAAAGCAAGAAAAATGCTCATAAAACTAGTCTTTGTGCACAGAAAGAAGTCCGTTTTTATACTGTTGCTAAGTTCCTTATTGTTTTCTGGCTGTTTTTTGTGTTTCTGTGGCAGCCTTTTCTGTGGGCCTCTTTCAATGACTTAGCTATATTGGCCTGCAGATAATTAGATCAGTGCTATCATTTTCACTGTCCTTTTTCCTCTGGAGCTATTTGCATGATAATGGCAGTTTGTGCGACTCTCTCCCTCCGTCTCCCTCGCTCTTTTAACCAGACACCATTTCTAAACATGAAATAATTCAGGGAACAATCTGTGAGTGGCTCTGTTAAGAAAAGACTGAAAACATCTGGTCAAGAAAACATTTCTGGTAACCAAGAATCCAATATTTATGTCAGCTATAGCTTTAAAAAAGAGGTCTTTTCTTAACAGCATTTTTAGTCTGTATCTTAGTCTATATACAGTATTGGCTGTATGCAAAGCTCCTAAGCACAGTATACTGCCACTCTGGGTATATATGTCTTTATTATATGTTCATCTAGACAATTTATAGGCAAATAAAATATTAGAATCTAAACTCTTAACAAAACCTACGACAGGTAGCATTTAAAAGGCAGCTGTGCCCCACAAACTGCTTTTGAACCCCTCTTGCTGTGAACAAAGTCTTTCATTCTGTAAGACATGCCCAAATCTAAGCAGGAGAGCAAACCCATTGAAACCCAGAGCTTGGCCTGGGTGACTGACAGTGGTGCTGTGGTGATTTAGGGTCTGGGGCTTCGCATGGGAGAGGGTATCGTGGCCCAGGGTGGGCCAAGGAAGCTCTGTGCAGGAGCAGGGTCTCATGCCATGCCCAGGTCCTGCAGACCAGTGGCCACCTCAGCCTCCAGGCTGTGCCGCCCCACCGAGATTATTTTTGCTGTAAGAAAGGGGTCTTGGGATCAATTCCTGCTCCTGCAGGAGATTAAACTCCCTGCAGACATACCTCAGCAAGGGAGAAACTAAATCGTGAAAAAAAAAAATAGAGAGTTAATAAAATTGGTCCTGGTATCTGAAGACCATGAAATTCATTTGGGATTTTGATTTCCCTACGGCAGCTCAGACAAGGAACATCAGCTGTCCTACACCTGATAATTTTTCACATAGATCTTCTTGTCATCCTGGCAAAAACGTATTCCTGGTCTGGCTCCAGATCTTGGAGAGCCTCTCAGAACAGCCCAGTGCTGCAGTGGATGGGTGGCAAGGCTGGGAATAGAAAATCATATTTGCCTGTTGAGTTAAGCTTATTAAAGATGATTTGAAATTTCCTAATAGGTAATTTTTGATAGGCAAAATTGGACACAGCTTTGATAGCTTTCTAAATTAAAAATAAAGCAATTAAGATTTCCACAATTGTCTTTCTTTTTATAAGAAAAAGATTCTTGTAAAGAAATGGGGTTTAACTAGTTTTCATTTACTTTAATTAATTAATTAATTAATTTTATTTAAATACTGGTTCATGTTGCTGAACAATATTTTTACAGATGAACTTGTGCTGCAAATAGCTCACACTAATTGTAACACGCCAGAAAAAACCTCCCTGTAGGTAAACATCTGTGAGGATTGTGCTCTATTGTTGTCTGCCATGGGGTCACACAGAATCACAGAATGGTTTGGGTTGGAAGGGACCTTAAAGGTCAAATTCCAAATCCCTACCATGGGCAGGGACACCTTCCACTAGACCAGACTGCTCAGAGCCTCATACAACCTGGCTTTGAACACTTCCAGAGTTGGGATATCCACAGCCTCTCTGGGAAATCTATTCCAGAGCCTCACCACCCTCACAGTAAAGAATTTCTTTCTCATATCTAACCTAAACCCACTCTCTTTCAGTTTAAAGCCATTCCCTCTTGTCCTGTCACTCCATGCACTTCTGGAGAGTCCCTCTCCAGCACTGGAAGGTGCTGTAAAATTTCCCCAGAGCCTTCTCCTGTCCAGGCAGATCCATCAGCTGAGCTGCACCAGGTTTGTTTGAGAGACGTAAAGGAGTAAGAAAAGTTATAACAACACTGCCGTGGTCAGAGCTACCTGAACATCACCTCCAAGTCAGAGAGGAGTCACCTCCAAGTCAGCATGGCCAAAGCATCATTTGGGGGCTGCCCAGAGAGGGAGAGAATGCTGATCCCAGGCCATGGGAGAGCTGGAAGGACAAGCAGAGATCAGCTCATCGCTACATGGAGGAAAGATGTCACAAATCATATGAAGATTTTGGCATGGGGTTTCCTGGCTCAAGAAAACTGATTATTGACAAACAGAGGGCAAAGACAGGGACTGGCTTACCAGAGTCACGGGAATTGCTGATGCCCAGCAATTCTGAACATTAGATCCATTGACCAGAGTTATTCATCATTTAGTGAAATTCAGTGGAAATTACTTCCCTGGGAATTGGACCAGGTCCTTACTTTAGAGCATAAATAGCGAAAGAGAAGGCTTCTTTCTGTCGCGCTGCTGCCAAGCTGTGTGTGACCATGATCACACCCCAGACAGCACCTGGCCCTCCTGTGCTCTCCCCTGTGTTGTGGATAGTGCATGGCCAGACCTCTGAGGGACACCGAACACCTTTGGTTTCAGTGGCCATTTTGAGATACATGAAGGCTGTTTTTTCAGCATTTTTAAATCCTCATTATTTGCATCAGGTGAGGTTTGAGGAGCTCTTGTCCTTCCCAAAGCCGTGCAGCCCCTTCTCAAAGCCTGTAGCACCTCCTCAAAGCCCGTCAGGAATCAGGAGATCAAACAAACTGGTTCCTGCCAAGCAAAAGAAACCTTAGAGGGAAGATAGTTTGCAGCAAACAAGACAGTGCCTGACATTACTTGCTGTTTGATAGCATTTCACATTTTTTCCAAGCAGCACCCTGCACTACTAGAGAAACAAAGGAAGGAGTTCGATCTCAATCCCCATAGATTTACCTTCAGAAATGTCTCTGAGTGAGGATAAAACCCTGAAAATTACAAGGAATACACAAGAACTGAGGAAAAAAAAAAGGAGAAAATTTTCTCAACAGTTTCTTTTCTTATTATTTTTATGTATTTGTAAATGTTTCCTCGTATATTTCTACCAGTAGACAAGTGCTGGATTATGAGCAGGACTTAATGAAACAAAGTTACAATTTCAACCCCCAAAACTCTTTTCTGAAGATGCGAGTGGTGTTTTTTGCACAGCTCGTGCAGTGGTGACAGAGAGTCACCAGCACAAGAGGTGGCTTATCAACTCAACAAATGCACTTCTTTTTGACAGACAAGTTCATGCTTTTGCAATTCTTGTAGGATTTTGATCTACTCCAGGTAATTTATAATCAAACTTTAAATAATTATGGACAATTTAGGTGGAAGACTGACATATTTCAGCTAATTTCAGCATTCTTCCTGAATGCTCCAGGTTTTCAGAGTATGAAAAAACATTAAACCCACTGAAGGTAGCCTCAGTGAAGAGCTGAAAGCCTGCTGCCATCACCTTATATATTATATACAAGATTTGAATAAAAATCACAATAGGATGAAGAAGTTAAGGGTTTCTCCAATCAGGAAGTTTATGTAAGGAAAAAATAGCTACAATGTGAAATGGGAAAGAAACACAAAGTTTTTTAAGCTGGTGCTGACGTTTCTTTACAGATGAGCTGCCCCAGGAATTAAATTTGGACATGGTCCCTTCCCTATTGCATGCTTCTTCTGGTCTTCTTGTCCTTAAGCTTCCAGTCTACCTTCACAGAGATAGAGTCTCTTCACAATATTTCATACATAAAGTAAAAAACACAGCTGAGGAACAGTATTTAAAACTGTCCAGGTGAAGGAGAGTGAGATAGCTGTGATGGAAGAGCTGATTCACTGCTCCAGGTTTACACCGGAGTAATGTCACTGAAATAAGGAATTTCACTCCTCCAAAACCACGAGTTGGGTCAGGCTCAGCTGAATGATGGACTTTTGTATTCATCCAGAGGATTAAATGTAGTCCCCCAAGTGTGCCTATTTTTCAGCTGAGTCCTGCACACCTCACATGGGCAAAACAACCACTGCATTATGAGCAACATGATCACAGCGCTGGACACTGAAGGACTGGACTGCATAGCACCCCAGAATTTCAGAAAATACTGACAAACTCAAAATGAAGTATCTCCCTAATGACTTTATGAACTCAGCTCCAGTGGAAACTTTGCCTATATATAGTTGATGGGATGAGGGATCTCCATACAAATATTAAATTTAGGTTAAGGGGACTAAATGTGGCTTAAGTGGATATGCCTTTTATCTCTCCTGATTTTATTGACTATTTTATTGCAATTCTTCTTTCTTTATTAGTGGGAAAGCAAATCAGTATGTTTTAAAATTGTTCCCACTGTTGTGAGTATAAACTTCCTGAAGATTTTAGCCTGTTTGCAAGAGATTGAGTAAAATAAAGATTTTTTTTTTTTAGGTCAACATTTTCTTCTGGCAGACTGAGCCTGAAGTGCACTTTATTTCCCTTTAATTTAACAGCTCCAGCAGCTTTTCCAGTTAAATCGACTGTTCATTATTGAGCCCATTTATGAAGGGCTGTGCAGTGCAGTTTAATGAATCCCTGGCACAAAGCTCCCTTTCAGTGTAGGGAAAGAATAGCAGCCTATTTAGGTCCTGTAGGGCTGTATGTCAAAGGCTGCCTATAATACTTGTCAGGGAAGGGCAGAAATTCCCACTGATATAAGAATGTGCAAGAAATCAACTTTCACAACCAACTCGCCGATTAAGACGCGATCAGGAAATGAGTCTGTAGGTTGGGAGCGGTGACACCTGTTTGGGCAGCCAGATTTTCCCATAACTCGATAACCATATGGGCCATACAACCAGGAAGGGAAAAAAAAGCTCTCCCTCCCCTTTTGCAGAGATTTTCTTACTTTCACGCTGCCTTCCTGATGCCACGATGAAAGGAAAATGGGTGTTGTGAATTGTGAGGGCTGGGCTCAGTGCTGGATTTGGTTTGCCTTCCCTAGGAGAAGGTCTTGCTAGTGATCATAAAATCATGGAACAGTTTGGGTTGGAAGGGACTGTAAAGATCATCTGGTTCCAACCTCCCTGCAGTAAGCAGGGACATCTTCAACTAGACCAGCTTGCTCAAAGCCTCATCCAATCTGGCCTTGAACACTTCCAGGGATGGGGAAGCAACCATCTCTGTGGGCAACTTGTGCCAGTGTTTCACTACTCTAATCATAAAACATTTCTCCCTCATATCAGCCTGAATCTGCTTCCTTTTAGTGATGAAGCACAGCGTGAGATGTTTCCTTCAGGCTGAATCCCAGTGGGATCCTGCCCCTGCGTGGCACAGGATTTACCCTGGGGCTGGACACTGAGACGGGTGGCCCCATGAGCATCAGGAGGATGGACAGAGCTTCTGCAACTGGCTCCAGTGAGGAGCTGCTCCTCCACAGAAGTGCTGGCACTGTATGCGGCCCTCGACCACACAAGGTTTCCTTGCTTGTGGAAACCACTCTCTCCTTTCTGTCCAGCTTGGTCTGCAAGGATAGCAAATTGTTCTTCTTGTGAAGGGCTTGATCGTGTGGGCATGAGCTCAATCTAGGTCAGAGCAAAGCATTAGTGATCAGGGCATGCCCCTACTCCCTTTGATTCTCAGGGTGACAGTGCCGTGGCTCTCTAAAAAAGCCAAGCTTGATGCTAAGAGCATTGCTCTCAGAAGCCTTGGTTTAACCCCCAGAGCTGGTTGAGATGCTGCTCCCTATAACAAGCAAGAAAATGAACAAAAGCAGATAAATTTCCTACACAAAAGCTGACAAGAAAATAGCAGTAGAACTCCTGGAGCCCCTTAGTGAGCACTCAGTGCTCTCCTGTGGGATGAAGGTTTGGGGTGGTGGATGCAATTCTTCTGCCACTTCACTCACCTCAGTCTGTTGGGGGTAAAGTGCAGGGAAAAAGGACATCTGGTCCAAACTTTTGCCTGGGGTTGGGGCAATTATGTGGGTCTAATTCCAGCATTTCCTGGACATTAGACCCTGCTAGTGAGCTGAGGTGAACGGCTGGGCTTGAGAGTCACCATGAGCGGGCTGAGCATCAATCAGCATCCTGAAAGAGCAATTGCAGAAGACAAGCAGGCTCACACAACTGCTGGAAAAGAGAGATGTTTTGCAGGAATAACCAAACTGCTATTTCCTTGAAAAAAAAATTAAGTTTCTTTACAAGTTGTTGACATCATGTGGCTTAGCAAATTTCCCTCCAGGCATTGCCCAACTTGGGGTAATCAGCTCTGCCTGAGAGAACACGGAGAATAAGCATGTTTAATGCAATTATGAAGGCTTTCTAAATCTCCAGATCTGGTTGAGAATATGTAAATTCGGCTGCTTAGCACAACTGAATGCAAACTTTCCTTTGCATGCCTGACAATTGTTTTAATACTCTCCAAGTTTTAGGAGGTAATAAAGTCTCCCGCTAAACCGTAGCTGAGCTCTCAAAGCTGTTTAATTGAATGAATTCAGCCTTACAGAAGAGAAGCTGGGGCTTTCAGCTCTTTTTTATCTGAGCCACCGGATATTTAGCCACTCTGCATATAATACCACCCAGACTCATTAACAAACCCTTTAGACAAGCTACGGAATATCGCGGCTACGATGCTGAAGCGGATGCTAATTTGAGGACAACTTCATTGCCGCTCTCTTTGAATAATTTTGTGTTGCTCAGATAAGAAACAGTCCCAAACTGTCTGCGCATCCCATGCAGGATAGCGACCCCCGTTTTCTAGACCCATGTGCAGTTTGAAGTGGCCTCACAGGGGATGCCAAGCTATCTAGTGGAGCACATGGGGGATATACATGTTGTTCTTTACATTTCCCCATCAATAAGGGAGCTTGGAGCAGGCTGCAAAGCTTGACAGGGCTTGACAGGGCCTGAGGGTAACAGCTTGGGTCGCTAATCCCTGTCAGTTGTATTCGAGCTAAGTAGTCTAAATCCACCTTCTATGTAGACATACTCATTCTGACATGGAGAGATACATAAACTTCCCATAGCCCTCTGCCTACCAGGGTTTTTTTGCTTCAGTTGCAGAGTTGCACTCAGAGCAAGTCCCAAAATAAGAGACTCTGGGAGACTCCAGCTGAGCAAGTTTTGCAAAGGAGACCCGGTCCAGATGTGCTGGCACCAGAGCCAAGGCTGTGCCTGGGACTGTGAGGTTCTGCCTGCCGCTGGGACCCTGCTGAGACCTGCTGAGATGCTGGTGAGACATCAAGAAAATCAGCATTCTTGTTTTGTAGAGGATAATGAGCCTTCTTTTCCTCTCATGAAATATGTGCTTTCTCCTCTTTTCTCCTTGCAACACTTGCTTTGCATTCAACTAGTGTTTCAAACCACAGTGAGGTGAATTTGGCTGGTTTTTCTATTTTACCACTAATTACAGTCCTAGAAGCCTGTCTCACTTTCCTTCTGCAGTTTTGCTTTCTGTTTTTCCTTCCAGTAAAAATCTGCTGCATTTCTAATGAATTGATGCAGACCATGAAAACCCACTTTATTTAATTCCAAATCAGATATGGATCTTCATTCACATTTGGACATATAAAATCACTGAACATAAATCTGGAGCTGGGTTGAGGGTTGTTCTGTATGAATGTAGGAGTTTTCTGAAGGCAAATTAAAATATCTTTTCTCCATAAAAAAGACAACATAGTTCCTTCAGGAGCTGTTACCAGTACTTTAAGTAGCCACTTCACTAACTTTTCTACTTTCCATATGGAAGGTTTATACCACTGCTTCACTAAATCCATGCAACACCACAAGCAAGGTGGTCTAGTGGCAGGTGTCCCTGCCCACTGTAGGGGAATTGGACTAGATGATCTTTAAAGTCCCTTCCAATCCAAACCAACCCATGATTCTGTGACTTTAAGTCAATGCGCCCCAGTCATTTGAAATCTCTACTGGATCACAGCTCTGGATTTTCTCAGGACTTGACTAGACAGAGAATATGCAATGTAATGTGCATAGCAATGAGCTTGGAAAAAAGCATCCTTTACAAATCAGTTTTAAGTGTGTGTATCCTGGCGGCTGTCAGAGCAAGAGCACGTCCCCGTGCCCTTGCACCCAGAGCCGTGCAAGCGCCGGCTTGACCCCAGGCAGAGGAACATGTTTTCTGCCAGCTGAGCAGCTGCAGGTGGGGGCACAAGACTGATGGGGCCTGGAGGATGCTGCGCACCTGCGCCGGGGTGACTGCGTGTGTTTGGTCAGGGGATGCCCGTGAACCTGTCCCGGAGTGCGTGTGTACACCTGTCCCGCAGGGCTGCCTGTCTCTCCCAGGGGTGCGTGTCCAAGTCCCGGGGGTGACGCTCCTCCCGCCCCGCCGCTGCCGATGTACCCGCCCGGGTCGGTGGGTGGGTGGGTGCAGCCAGCCCGGCCCCCGGGCTCCCGGCAGGGAGGCGGGGAGGGCCGGGGCCAGCCCCGCTCTGATCCCTCCTCCTGCTCCTTCCCCGCCCGCCGCCTTTTCCCCGCTGCCGCTGCCGCCGCC
>VZTG01000089.1:191478-248166 GCA_013397845.1 Melanocharis versteri
CCCCCCGCGGGGGCGGGCGGACGGGCGCTGGGGCGGCGCGGAGGCCGCACGGGGCTCCGCGCACCCCGCTGCGTGTGGGAGCCCCGCGCCCGAAACCGCGGCCACGGCCCCCGCAGGGTTCACCCTTGTGCCCTGCCAGTCTCCTCCTCCTGCGGTTTGGGCGACGCTGCAAATAAAATGTGAAACTTTGGGTTTCTTCAGGTGTTTTTGTAGCGGCCGGTGCCCCCCTTTCATCCTCCTTAGGGGCCAGGGCTTGGCTGGCTGTAGGCAGACGCGTTGCTGTACCTGTAGGCGACGTGGGGACGGGGGCTGCGCTCCTCAGAGGCCGCGGGGACCGTTCGTCAGTGATTTCAGGCTAAATCTAGAGCTCATGTCAACACTTGAGGTGCGTTTAACATTTTTCCCAGGCTCACGTTTGTCACAAGTGCTGGCAGGTGTTCAGCTGAGGACACAAAGGCAAGAAAGCGAAGCAAAATTAAAAATGCTGCTACCAAAACTCAGTGTCCTGACATTTTAACAACGTCTTGCAGGATCTTGCAAACGGCAATTTACAGCGATTCGTAAGTTAATTGATGGTGTAAGTTCGGGACATAAATGTACTGTAGCCACTGCGGCCGTGTGATTCCTACAGACTGTTGGATTTCTTCCAGGAATGTGTCAAAGCTCAGAAAGCAGTGCGGCTCTGTCTCATTGTGTACAGGAGATTGTTTGATAATCATTTAAGTTATGTAAAAGAGTCTATGATAGGTCCTATAAAAATAAAGCTACACAATAGATCCGAGATGTGTGATGGTTACTGCTGTTGAGACGCGGCGTTCAGGGGGCTTTCACCGTGCCTCCATCCTCTGTAATGGTTTCTTGGCAGGAGTTAAGACAGGCAGCGGGTTTTGTCTTTTCTGAATCTTTTGAAATGCTGTATTTTATCCACAGCGACCCGTGGTTGTTTTGCCTTCATTTGTACCGTCTGTTTCTGTAACTTAGTAGAAAGAAAGGAACGATAATGCGCTACAAAGTCAAGGGATGAAAATTGCTACAGTTATGAAAACAGATCAAAATACTCGGAGGTTTCCTATTGAGATGCAAGTTTTCAAAAGCAATCCCGCAGTCTGGCTCCCTGCCAGCCCCGAGTGGATTGTTTGTTTTTGAAACGGGATCCACATACGGATCAGCGTGGGGTTTTACCCTCGGTGGTGACAAATCCTTGTGCCTTCTGTATTTTAAAAGATAATGTGAAAGGTAAAGCGATTTTCTTCATTCTTCAACCCAGATTTAACTTTTCAGAGGTATGGGGTCATAACGCTGGGAAGTGTGTAGAGGTGAAGCGAAGTCTTTTGGAAATAAACTGAGATAATTTGTTTTGGAAAATGTTTTAATTTTACTTTTAAAAGCAAGAGCTGTAACTGCTGCTGCCTCTCTCCTCCCCAAAAACTGCCTAAACTCTCCACAAGCTGTACGGGAAGGAATCACTGTGGATGAACGTCCACAACACTCCAGCGTCTGATAGCTGAGTGCTGTTGAGGAAATGCACTTTTCAAGAACAATTTTGCAGCAGTTAACTTCACTCAGCTACTCAAGAGCGTGTATGAGGATCAATGGGCAGCCTGTCCAACCAAGGTAGCTACAAATTAGGTTAATCCTGCCCTGCTGCTGATTTTGATGATGGGACAATGTCCTGCTCTGTAAGCTCTGTCCTGCCTTCTTCACTTTGGCAAACCTCCCAGTTCGCATTTGTGAGCTGCACACTGCCAGCTCCCAGCAGAGCTTGCGTCTGACTGCATCTGAGATTACCTGGGCAAGACCAGCTGGGGGGTTATTTCAGGTGGAGATAGACGCGTTTTATTTTTTGTTTGTTTGTTTGTTTGTTTAGCTCAGTCTTCAAGCATGTGAATTTGCAGCACATCTTGGCAGCTGCTCAGAATATTTCAGCTTGATGATGCTGTGCTAATAATCTCAGTGCCCACTTTTCTCACCTGAGCTGTGCATCTGAGATTTGTGCTTTCAGCAGGCCAGGCAAATTATGGGGGAGCTGATAATGCAGTGGTCTCTGCTACGGAACAAACCCACCTTTTTTAGGATTTATTTATCTCATAAGCTCAGTAGGTGAATGTGTATTAACTGGGTATCTAATCCTGAAGACCTTAGATCCTGTCCTGTCAGCTGTCTCACAGGTGTCAGTGACATTTTGCTCAGAAAAAGTCAAAAAGAGGTTGTCAGGAATTGATTCTGGGATAGACATTGCAAACCTGAATGGTCTGATTGCCCACAGACCTCACCTTATTCCAAGCAGCCATAAAGGGCCACAAATCTGCCTGCCAGTGGTTTTTGCTGATTTGGTGCTCTGCTGCCTTGTAGATGGTGACCTGTGGTGCTCAGAAGCTGAGCATCAATCAGCCTTTTTGGCTTAGACCTTGTTTAAAACCAGTGGGAGAAGCAGCTCTGTGGGTGCCAGCAGAGCTGGGCTGGTCCAAGGCTGGGGTGGCAGCCCATTCCCAACGCTGCCAGGTTGGGAGCGTTCTTTGTGGGCTTGCGAGAAGTTTGGGGCAGGCTCCAGGATTCAGCCTGACTGAGCAGCAGCTGCAGATGTCTCTCCATCTTAGCCTCTATCCTACAGTAGTTCCTTAAGGGGGATGTTCAGATTATAGGAGCTTGCACTGAAAGAAAAAAAATAGAAATCTAGAAGTCAGTGTTCTTCGAAGTATGGCTACACTGCTGCCGGGGGATGTATTTGTATTTGAGGAGTACCTGGCATGGGAAGTCTGATAAGCCTGGAAAGGAGCTAACAACAGCTTTTCCCACAACACAGACCAAACAAAGGACTTCTGTGTAACTCCTGAGGAGTGCTGGAGCCCCTCTCCACGCTGTGGAGGCGGTGAGGGCACCCGGACAGCCCAGGGGTTGCCATCTAGTGAGGCTGCATCTTTGATCTCCTTTGTGCATGTGTGGGCTCTTTTTGTTGGGTTGTTTCCCCCAGCTTGAATAGCGCAGGCACTGAAAACATCACCTAACAGTCTCGCTCAGAAACACCCTTGGGAAATTGTTTTCTCCTCTGAAACACTGAAGATCATCATCTTAAGCATCTGAAAGAATAAAAGCTTTTGTAATTGAGCAAGATATTTTGGTTTTTTTGGTGCATTTTTATAAGGAGTCTGTCCCTAAGGACTAAAGCTGATTCTTTTTAGCTTTTCTGTCTTAAAAGAAGTGTGTCCCTTTGAAAGGAAATGGGTTCTGTTTGGTTGGATCGAGGTCAGACTACCAAACTATTTCATTTTACAAAGCCTGCACTGAGTTCCTCGGATACACTAAACTCCATTTTGTTGCTGGTGTATTTAACACATACTGCCTGATGTTACTGGAAATTTTGATGGGAAAGCAGACGCGTGTTAATAATTTTTCATATACAGTCAAAGATGATAAAGGGGGATGACAAGAACCCTTGATTCTCATTTTAAATGAGGGAATCTTAACCTTTCCTTAATGGTGATTTACTGACAAATAAGTAAGGGTTCACCATGAATAATTACTACTGTGCCTCAGTATTTTGTGACTTAAATGGTCTGAGTCTATTCCAAAGCTACTTTCAGAAGGCAGAAAGATTCCTTTTTTTAAAGTGTTTTGAAACATACTCATTAACTATTTCATGGCCTGAGCTCAGGAATGCTCAATACAGCCTGGCCATCAATGATGAGTAATCTTCGTTGAGCTTACACAGTTGGTCAAACAGCATCAGTAAAAAAGATACAGAAGTTTATTGTAGACTCTTTTTGTGACTTTTTAAATAAACTGCTTTTGGCAACAGTGCAAAAACTGAAGGTCATTCTGCACTTACTGGCAACAGGAGGAAAAAGGTGGTGGAGCAATTCTGTAGAGATGTGCAAGAAATTCAGATGAGAATGTGAGAGTTCAAGCCTACAAACCTGACTATATGAATTGAGAGCTGGGAATGCTTTTAGGATAGCTTTGTGTCTGCCAAAGAGGCCGGTGAACACTTGCTTAAAATCCAATGGTATTTGTAACGCATCTACATAAACAGCTAAAAATAGAGTGTATTATAATGAGCGCCCTCTCCCCAGTTCTGTGTGCGTAAAGATTGGCAGGAGATTGCTGAAAGGCGATGCTATGAAAGATGAAGGTGTTTTATGATCTTTTTCAATACCTCACTGTAACCCTGATTATCCCCTCCCACACTGGCAGAGAATTATTTCATCAGCCTGCAGGTTTTTAGCCTTTTATGCTTTTTCGACCCCCTTCACGTGAAATGCAAATGTATGGTCAAAACCTTATTTTTTAGGGTCGTTACAATTGTAGTCCACAGACCTACGGTTGACCAGAGATCACAGACTCAGTGTCACTGCATTGCTGTCAGTGGAAAGTATTTTTAATTGCCTGAATTGGCCAGTGTGGGATTCGAGGAAGAGGCAGCATTTCCCAAATGATCCTTCATCTCTCCTTCTCTGAAATGGGGGAATCACATCTTATTTATACAATCTGTGTCACCCTCCCAGAGGCAGCTAAAACTGCATGATTTGCCCTGTGCTCCCTCCAGGTATTGCCCAACAACGTTTTGTGTGCTAGGATGTCTCCTGGTGGGCATTTTCGACTGCTTCAGCCTTAGCAGCTAATTGTAATTCATTCTGTGGGCTCTGCCGAACAAATTCTGGCAAATCCTGCTGTGCCAGATGGAGAGGTGACTGTCTCCATTTTCTGCCCTCTTTGCTGTAGGTGCCATCCCTTATCTATGTGCTGACGGGAACAGTACCTGTGCCTCCATTACTACACCCTGATCAGTGCCCAAGTGCATCTTCAAGGAGGGTTTGGAATGAACTGGGGGCTGTTTGGCTTAATGGGGGAATGGCTGAAGCTCAGCTCAGCCGTTTCAGCCACAGCTAAGTGAAGCAAATCTGCTGCCAGACTGGGGGTGAGTTAAACCTGAGACGCTGGGTGAGAAATCACTGTACTGGTAGCAGTAGATGGGGAATACAGACTGCACTCTCTTGGAGAAGCTGGGCATAATTGTTACTGATTTTATTTTTGTTCAGCATCATAAAAGATAGAGGCCCACTGCTTCAACTCTCTGTACCTTCACAGTGCTGAAAACTCCGTGAAGGATTTTTAATTTGATGTTGCCACAATACTCTTCGAACAGAAGAATCTTGCCTGAGAAGCTGCTGGACCAAGGTTGGTGGCACAGAAGAGGTGGTGGCCCAGATTTTGTCCCTTTTTTCTTAATATCAGGATGTGATACAGGCTCTTCTGTACTACAGGGTAAAGGAGAAATTTATGGGGATTGATCCCCATGACTCATTTCAGTGAGGTAGCAGACATGGCCCTTTCTGTCTTCCAAACTTCACAGTGAAGAGCTTGAGCTTGTGCCGAGTGTGCTCAGGACTTTACTCTGGGTTCAGGTGGACACAACACTCCAGGGTGGTATTGAGAGCTGTCCTGGACCCTCCCTTAGCATGACATTCTTATTTCCTTCTCTTCCCATCTCTCTTTGATGTGCTCAGCTCCTAAGCTAGCCAGAATATTTCTTTGGGTATTGAGGCTGAGCACCCTGAAAGTCGAAGGAGGTTCATAGTCAGTCTGTGAGATCTCCAGACATATCAGGGATATTCCAGACCAATCTGCAGGAGTTACAGCTTAAAATAACATTGATTGCTCTGACTGCTGACTGCATGAATACAGCCTGGGTGACTATGAGTTCCGCTGGACTCTGGCAGATCTCGTTTCAGTAATACCAGCCAGTGTTACAGTTCTGTGAACAAATACCTTCCCACTCCAGCAGTCTCTTCCCTGTCAGTGGTTTGTCAGCTAGATTTGTTGGGTCTGGAGTAAACAGTCCTGTTATTCTCCAGATACAGAAAGCAGATATCAGAAGGGTAAAATTGGGTATGAAGTTTAAACGAGGAGAAATTCCATTCTTCTACCACCATTTTTCATCAGTGGGTAACTAATCAGGAATTTTTTTGCATAGAAACGCCTCACAGTAGAACTGGGCTTCAAGTAACAGCTATAATTGCTTCTGTGCACTCCAATAATTGCATATAAATCAATTACCACCATTATAGGTATTTGAACAGCTTGCTCTATGAAGAAAAACCTTTCTTTCCTTTTTAATAGCCAGACCTTTAGCTTCTTTGTTTATCCACATATCTGGGACAAATGATTCAAACCCAGTCATTAATTAGTGATTTTATCAAGATTTTCCTTTCAGGATGGAAAGGTCATCACACCCTTGAAGTGCCAGCAAAACAAATGTCTCCCATTTGCACATGAAGTCAGGGCTTGTGAGGAAGAAGCCTCAGAACATGACTTAAAGGGTAGAGGCTTAATTTGGGGTGTAAGAACACGTCTGGTATGCCTAATACAAATGTGATGGCCAGACATCCTGACTTTTTTCCAAAAGTCTGTGATTAATACTTTTTATGGCTTAGATGACCGTTCTCACCTAGAGCCAGCTGACAGAACACCAGGCACAGGGGCTGAAGTAAAATGTCAGGCCAGAGGAGGATGGCCCTGACTTCAATATGATTTATTTTTATGGTATTGTCCAGAGCCCCTTGGGTTGTCAGAGCCACACACTGGTTCCTGGATGCTCCTGGAGATCAGCCAGTGCTACATCCTGTGGCAACTCGGAGCAATGTGCTGTCTTGGCCAATAGATGGGCCTTGCCAGGGGAGGAAGAACATGTTTTACTACAGGACAAACGCTACCTGGCTAATCCAGACCAACTGGAATTATAAATAAGATGCAATTTTGTTAAATAGGAGAGACATGAGAGATGAGGCAAAGAGAAGTGAAGGTCTTTTTCCGTGCAGAGGTAATTCAGGTATGTCCTGGGGTGGCTCATTGCCAGGCTTAGCATTATGTTTGGATGACACAGTAATCCTTTCTGAGCTTGAAACAGGTATTAATATTGCCACATTATTACCTGTATTGATATATTTTTCTTGTGTTTATGCTATTTTTATCACTGGTTTCAAATTACCTCATTTTTCAAAGGAAGGAAAAAAGAACGATTTAAGAATAGAGACTTTTCCCACTGCTGAGAGAAAAACTGGGAGCAGAGAAATCCAAAACGAGCTGCTAGAAATATCCTTGCTTTAAATTAAAAAACAAAACACAGACAGCAGCTAAAAGTCCCATAATACCCAACTTGAGTTTTTCCTACACCAATTTAGTCTCTTTTACTTCTTCCTTGTAGGGCAGGCTCCCAGCAACTCCAATTCCAGTAAATATTCCCTCTGCGGGGGATTTTTCTTGTACGAGACTGGACAAGAGAAGAATATTCACTGCCACTGCTTAAGTCCCTGGTAAAATGGGAGGTACGGCCAACAGGAACTTCTCTGCTGCGCATAGAAGTCCTCTACAGCCCTCAAGTGGTTCCCTTTGAATCCTACACGGTGGGAACACAGGGCCGCGGGCTTTGGCAAGGAACTGGCAGGGCGGGCATAGCCTTGCTCCCAGAAAAGGCTCCCACACAACTTGCTGTGCTCCTCCGAGCCCTGCTTCCCTTCAGCCCCAGCAGCGTGGGCAGTGGGTGCTGGAAGAGTCGCCAGCAATCCCTCTGTTCTTTCCCAGTTAGGGTCAGGAGCACCCATCCTGCTGGGATAATTTTCAGTGAGGCATGACAATGTGACAAGGCTGGGGGAGGCCTCCCTGGAACTCTGTGACACAGAGCGACTCCCAGGGGAGCCCTTGGCTGGTGGCAGTGCTTCCTCAGCAGTGTGCATCAGGAGTTGCACCAATGTGATGGCCGTATGTGGTTTTGGGGGTGTCCTGGTCTCCAGCTCAGCTGTCCCCTATGTGTCCCTTCACTCTTGTTCTCTTGAAGGGTCACCTCAATTGAGGAGGGCAGGGGATCTGTTGTCCCCATGGGGTTGAGGGAGGTTTTGGAGTTTGTTTCCATGGGCTGTGGCAGATGACAGTGCCAGGCTGTGTGACCCATGCACCAGTTTGGGTTGGTTGAGACTCCCCAAACATCAGGGACTTCGGAAGCAGAAGAGAGAGTAGTGCTTCCCAAGTATGCAGCTCTCCCAGAGCAATGCACACACTTCCCATTACATCCAGAGAGCCACAGGCAAAGCGTGGCTGTCATGTGTGACGGATGGCCATGTGGATTCGAGCTTCCTATGGGCACTCCCAGTAGCAATGAGATTTTGTGCTTCTGAGGTGGCCCAGGCAGCTTATCCCAAGGCAGCTGAGAGCAGGCAGTATGTTAAGCAATCAGCAATCAGCAGTGCTGACTGACTGGGATGGGCTGCAGCCAGTCTGTCTCTCTCCTTGGAGTACCCACTGCCCACCCTGGACTCCATTTAATTCCCTACTGACATGCTCCCCCAAACAAAAATCAGTGGCAAGTAAAAAACTACTTGGATTCATTTACTTTTATCATTCTGCAAGCCTGGAGGTGCTTTATATCAGCAATGACATGGGCCACAGGAACTTTGATGGCAAAAATGAGAGAACAGTTCTCACAAAACATTATATATTTTGTGTTTGCATGGCTGTGGGGGGCCACCTGTAATCGTCAAGAACAAATGAATCGTAGTCAGAGCCGTACATGAGCTGTTTCACAAAGGTTTCCTTGTCTGCTGGCTCAGGGTACCAAGAAGCGAGGCTGTGCTTGTAGGCCCAGTCAACAATCTGCAAAAAGATAAGCAAAATGAGCTGCTGAAACAATGCTGGCACGTTACAAAGCTGAAACCAACTGCAGTTTGGCCCTGTCTGTGTTTTCCCTCTTTCCTCCTCTCAGAATTGTGCAGTTTTTTGCTTTTTTCTCTTTGTGAGCCAGCTGCACTTCAAGCTGCCTGCAACCAGTGGCTGGTAAGAAATGCACCCCCCTGCCCTGGCAGAATGGTTGGGGTGTGCAGGTGAAGGAGAGCAGCCCTTCGGCCAGCTCTGCTCACACCCAGCTCCTCAGCTATGCTCTGCATCCGTCAGCAGCTCCGAGCAGGCCAAGGAGATTCTCAGTGGGTGTCTCTGAATTACAGATCTGATGTATACAGGGCACCAAACCCATCATTAGACAAATCCAGATCTGGAATACTATTTATGTACTTAGGTCCCTGCTAAATACAGGAGGAAAGGTTCCAAAATAGCTATCTGGAACCTAAAATCTTTTGGCAACTTGAGTCATGTTTGAATTTGACTCTAAATCTCATTTTTTGAAGTGCCAAAGACTCACAGCTTCAAGCAATAAAGCAGAGCTTTGTGAGCTGTGAGGCATCCAGAATCAGAATGTATTTTTCACATTTGGGTTTTAATGATGGAAGAAATCAAAGCAGCAATTATGGCCAGAAGAATTCCTGAGAATGACTGCTTTAGACTTTAGAATAAACTGAATTAAAAAAACACAAAACAAAAATGATGTCAGGGCAATTCCTGCCCTCCCTACCATGAAAAGTGGAAATAAGAATGGAAATACTCACTTTCACAGCAATTTTGAGAGACACTTCTCTGATGCTGTCCAAGGGGGGATAGAGTCTTCCTTCTGCAAGATTCTGCTCTGTCACCTCAGCAGCAATAGTCTAGGAAGAAGAGAATGGGAGTTTTTAGGGATGGTATCAAGCACATACCACATTCCCCAGCATTACATGGTATGTGGCTGAAACCTCAGCAGCGTCGGGGCTGGGACTAGTCCTGAGGGGGAACTCGTGACCTGTTCAAACACACGTGTACACATTTCATCACAGACTTCAGACTGCAGCCAGAGTGGGGAAGTGCTGTGTTAGGGCAGCAGTCGAGGAGCAGGAGAACCTGTCATGGCTCCTGCACCTCTGCAGGTGTAATGGAAGTGCAAGCTGTCCCTGAGCCAGGAGAAGGCTGCAGCTTTTTGCTGAGGCTGAGCCATTTCCCCTCCATGCATTGTCCTGGGCCAGGTTCTTTAAAACACCTAAAGTAGATACATGTGCCTCTTATCATCCTTTATTACAATGTCAGTTAAATGTTGGTTGGAAACCTCTGCTGTGATGAGGAAGATTTCATCAGAGATGTGCCGGACCCCGCAGGCAATGACTCCCAGTGCCACTCCTGGAAAGACGTAGGCGTTGTTTCCTTGGCCAGGGAAGAAGGTCTGTCCACTGGGTAGGGTTACCTTTGGGAATGGACTCCCACTTGCAAATATTCCCCGGCCCTGATCAAAGAGAGAGAAAGAAGCATTCAGATTCGGAAATCTTAGATTTCCGCTGCTCATCATGATCTGTGCTCAGGGGACACTGGTGACAAAGCTGCCAAATCTCAGTCAGCAGAGGCATCTCCACCAGAGCCACCTCCAGCTGACACTTTGGGAGGACCCACCCCTCCAGAGCCATGATCAGGGCCATGGAAAGGGCTGCTGAGCACTGAGTGTGTGTTTGTACTGCAAGTGCTCTGATCTTGCTGAGGAGTCTTTCCACCTCTCTGTCAACCATCTATGGAGTGTGAAGAGAGATTCATGCGGGATAAAGGTCTGGGGCTGTGTGATTCCTCTGGCCATAGGCAGGTGGTGGGGAAGGCAAAGGAAAGAGTGAGACAAGGGCTCCTCTCTCATGCCAAGTCAATCCACATGACTGTGATTCTTCAGTGACATTGGGTCTAAGTTGGGTGATGAAACAGTTACATAAACAGCTAGGTTGGCAAAACACAGGAGACAGAAACCAGGGAGGATGGGACATCTCAGACAGCTGTGGGTGAAGGAGGCAAGCACTTCGTTTGGAGGATCACAAAGTACTTCAGGCTGGTAGCGACCCAAATTCTTGCTCACAGCAAGGTCAGCTATGAAATCACACCAGGTTGCTCAGGGCTTTACCCAGTCTGGTCTTGAAAACGTGCACAGAGAGAGACTGCATGAGCAATCTTGGCCCTGCCCGCTGCTCCACCTCCTGACCCTCCTCACAGCGTGGAAGTTTTTCTTTACGAGCAGCTCGAATGCCTCTTATTTCAGTTTCTGCAGGCTGTCACTCGTTTGCCCAGCATGCCCCGCTGGTGTCCCGGGTGCAGGCAGGCCCCGTGCTCCCTGTGCCGAGCCGCGGTACCTGGGTGAGGCGGTAGCACTGCTCCGCCGTGCACTCCGCTTTGCTCGTGGGGTTGCTCAGGGCGAACACGATGGGCCTCTCGTTGAAGGCTGCCATGTCCTTCAGCAGCTTCTCAGTGAAAGCGCCTGCAACAGCTGCAACACCTGGAACGGCAACAGCAGAGTGAGGCGCTGCTTCCCCACTGTCAGACTTCAGTGCGTCGGGCTGGTCTCTCTGGGAATGGCTCTCCCGTGTGAGGGAACGGGCTTCACCTCTGGAGATGCAGGTGGCAATGTTACTTTCTCATGTGACACTGAGATTAAAGCCTGTCTCAAAACAAAGCCCTCTGCTCCTCCAGGCAGAAAGGGCACCAGCGTTTTGGCCAGCCTGACTGCAGGACTCTGACTCCCAAAGACCTGCTTGAGGTGCCTGTTGTTGTCCTTGTCGGCCCAGCCTGACAGGGCCGTGTTTGTTGCTTGGGAGCCCCAGATCTTGCCTCCCCCAGCACCTCCCTCTGCAGCCCTGTCTGAAAGAACTCCTGTAGCTCTAGAAGTGAGGAAGCCTGTGCCCCACAGTCAACGCAAAAAGGATATGGAGAACTCAACTGACAAAATGGGGGTGAAAAAAAGCTCATTGTGTTTTGACTAGGAGAACAAAAGGAGACTCTGGAAGAAAGACAGAAACTCTCCTAAAAACTGAATTGACATGAAAAGGTCATATTAAGTGAACTCCACCTATAACTGCTGTAGGCTTCACTTTCTGCACAACCTCTTCCAGTGTGTCCACCATGGGGTGGTCTTGGGCAAACATTTCTTTCTCATGGCTCAGGTGGCTCCTGCCCTGTGAGGAAAAAGGAGTCAAACTTTGGTCTGCTGGCAAAAGGTGGACACATAACATAGTAACTAATCTTCAGTTCATTTCATCTCTCATCCCTCTACCTAAAGCAGATTCCACATAGCAGGACCTCAGCATCAGCCAGTCAGGCAGTGTAATGTCACACTGGGCTGGCTTCTGCTCCTCTCACCCACCAAAGCACATTGACTGTGTGAGGAAGGACCTGGCTGCCATTCACTTGTACATAAAGCACAAGTCTCCTCAAGTCTGAGGAGGGACAAGGGCAGAGGCCCTGGGGAAACAGGGAGTGCAGAACGGAGCTGGGCCAGGCTGGGTCACCGAGCAGGGCACGATGTTGGTGTGATTATACCCAATATGATGTGCAAGACTTCCAGCATGGCTTGATGCCATGGCCAGCAGGGTATCCTTCCACTTTAGAGGCTCAGCCCAAAGTGTTGCCTTTAGGGCAGCCAGTGCTGCTGGCACACTCTTGTCACCATGAGACCTAGTCCTCTGAAAGCAGGAGCAGCAATGCTGACACCAATAAATCTGCAGCCTTTACTTCAGGGCTGAGCAGGGGTCCAAGGTGTCTGCCTGCTCTGGCCTCTCTAGCTGGAAGTGGCTGGCAGGGGAGTGGAGCTCAGCTCTGGAGACAAATTCACCTTCACAATCAGTCCCTTGGAGTCCACCATCCAAATTTTTTTGATGGCATCCTCTCGTGGAACTCCTTCCTTTTCCATAGCCATGAGGATGAGATGAGCTATGCCCATTGCAGCCTGGAACACAGTATATAAACACTTCATTGGGATATCATTATCTTTTGGGGGAAGATCTTAAATGAGAGATGGGTTGGGTCATCCCCCAGCACTGCACAATGCAGGGAGACTTTCTGCTCCAGGGTTGTACAGCGCCAAGGCATGGGGCTGATTTTAGCATTGTAGGTGCTGCCATAAATAAAAACCCTCACAATCATTCAGCAGAGCAGCTTGCAGGTGACGCTGAAGAAGCAGAAGTGGTACCTTGCTTGACAAGCAGGGGCTGTCTCCATAATTTAAACCAGCTGCTGCATGGGAGGAAAAGAGGCAGACACTTAAAAAATGCTGGTGGAAATGCCAGTACAGAGGAACTCAAAGCCAAGTGAGACTGCTGCATCTGAAATACGGCCATGAGGAAAGTCTTCCCCCATTCCTGCCTGGGAAGGCAGCCCTGGACATGCTGTGTGTTTGTGGTCCTACAGCTGTGCCTGGCCCTCCTGCCCGGATGGGGACTAACAAGGCAGCAGGAGCTCTGTGCCACAGAGATGGTGACCAGCACAGACGTGTCTGCCAGCAGGGGTGGAGAGAGAGAGAGACGGAGCAATCTTTGTCTCAGTGAGGGCTAGACAAATAGTAATAGACCTTCCCAAAGTCTCACAGGTGGGTGAGAGCTGAGACAGGTCCTGGACCAACACCTTTAGTCCATGGACCAGGCTTTGGAGGCTTCTTCTTCCTGCTCTTTGAGCAAGGCACCATACAGGCGACCTGGCTTCTGCCATGGGGCACTATGACTGACTCCAGATGGAAAGGTTGTGTTCCTACAGTTCTTTGAGCCTGAGTCCTTTGGACTCTGCTGCTAAAGAAATTCTGATTTACCCTAGACACCAACCCTGAGAACTCAAACCAGCCTCCTTAATATTTCTGCAGCACCCTGCCCTCTAAAGGACTTCCTTAAAGGTACTTAAAGCCTCACTGATACATGGACAGCCTCGTAGTACCCACTGAGTCTGCCCAGGACGGGTGGGCCAAGAGGTCGCTGGAGGACTGTTGGTAACTTCCCCACAGCAGCAAGATCCACCTGTGGGGCCCAATCCTGCCCAGTGACAAGGAACCTGCTTCTGTGCTTCATCATGAAGCCAAACCTTGCAGGAAGCTTCACAGTTGACTTTTCTCTCTCTAAATTTGAAGATGAAGCGTATTAAGGTACAAGCTCAGGAACATTCCTACCTCTCCGGCTCCCAGGAAAACAAACTTCTGGTCAGAGAGCTTGTTCTTTGTGATCCTCAAGGCTGCAAAGATGCCAGCAACTGCAACAGATGCTGTGCCTGAAAGAGAGAAACACCATGAGATGGACATCCTGGCAAATGCATTGTCTACCCTGCAGATATACTGTCAGAAACCTTGTGGTAGGAGCCATTCTCTTAGATTCTGTCACTGAAGGATCAGAGTGCTTTCCCCATGCTGAAATACTAATATTCAAATTCTCCTGCAAGGCTGGAGAACACAAATTTTCCTCCATATAGAATCAAAGGGACATCAAATCCTAGAATGCCAGAAGAAGTTAATACCTAACTCCCAAGGGTTTAAGAAGCAGGTGACTTCTCTAAGGTCACATAAAACCTCTGTAGCAGAGCAGTAGTTTGAACTTGGGTCCCCTTATCACAAAATCCTCTGGGATCATGGAATTACCATCTGCTTGTCATATTTACCTTCACAGCCCAGCATCACCATGTTTTTACTCCTCTAACACCCTGATACCCTGACTCACAGCCATCACACCTTGCTGCTAAGCAGTAAGGAGTCATTGAGAACAGGAGTTGGTCAAAGAATAGTGAGAAACAATGCAGAAAGGGAGCAGAGTCCTGCTTTTACAGCCACTGTGATATCTACAGCTTTCCATCCATTAAGGGGGGCAAATGTCCAGAAGGACTGAATAAGCCTTTAACCCACATAAGTCACACGTAAATCATGTGCAGCGTTCATCTAATGTCCTGTCCCAGATGAAGGAATATGGTGGAAATAAATCAAATGAGGCACAAGCTAATAACGATTCAGGCACTCAGCTCTGGTATCTCAGCTCTCCTGGGCAATCCCTTGCAGGGACCCAAAGGGGACCTGCAAGTGAAGGAGGAAGTTTGATCACAGAATATGTAAAGTTGGAAAGGACTCATAAGGATCATAAAGTCCATTAGTTTTATTCCTTAGCATTTGAAAGAATATCAGTTTGGATATGCCTCGGTTTTGATCTGTTCCCAGCTCTAGTGCTGGTCTCTCCATTCTCTTATTTAGAAGCTTTGTGTGAAATCAGGGAGTCCACAACTAAGGAGTCTTGTGGGGGTGGTCATGGCTGGGGCAGGCAACGACCACTTTTAGGCTAATACCCCTGATTTCACCAAATTTCCAGCATTTCCTATTTTGCTGCCCATGTAATCAGCCAGTGCTTCAGGGTTTGAAGCAGACAATGCTTCAGTGAGGACCCCTGCAGGGTCCTTCAGGGCTTGGGTGCTGCAAGGCATCAGGAACAGCCTGGCTGAGAAACAGCGACTCCTGAGCAGACATGACCACGAGCAGTGAGACCAGCAGATGGAGCTGCCTCATCTCTCAAGGACCCAGAAAACAAATTCAGCTTAACTTGCTCCTTTTCTTTAGCGCCAAAGCCACATGCAAGCTAGGAATCCACTGGTATATCACTGGGGAATGATTCATACTCTTATAATTTCCTAGCAAGCAGAAAATCTAACGGGAGCACAAGTACTCTGCCAAAGAAATAATTTTATTGACATGACTTATCTTGTTTCGGGAACTTATATATGCTACTCTGACAAAGAAAATCTTTATAGGCCAGACCAGAAGTATTTGTCAGTACAATCTGCTCACCAGCATTTTGTGATTATAAATCAGATGAGTTTAGTTCTCCCAAAACTAATAATTAGCCTCTCTTAAGAGTGATTCTGGTTTAGCAAAGGTCACAGTGGCCACAGTCCTGCAGCAGACGTGGTGTCCACACTGACACATTGGTGCAGAATGGCAGCATCACTTCATAGAACCACAGAATGGTTTGGGTTGGAAGGCACCTCAAAGACCATCTAGTTCCAACTCCCCTGAGATGAGCAGGGACACCTTCCACGAGGATCAGGTTGTTCCAAGCTCCATCCAACCTGGCCTTGAACACTTCCAGGGATGAGGCACCCATGACTTCATGGGGCACTGCAAGCATTCGTGTCTTAAATGCAAAACAGACTAGACTGATGGTTGGTGGCTTTGTAAGCTTCTTTCTTGCAATGAATCACTTGAGACACTTGCTTCAGCACCAAGGATGAATTCCCTTCATCAGCTCAGAAAAGCTTTCGACATTACATTTCCAGACCCAGACCATCTGAGTTCAGTCAGTTTAAAAGGGAGTTGATGGGGAGGGAACCAGCCACTGAGTGCCCTGTTGCTTCAGTATTAACATGTCAGACAACTGAAGGAAGGATTTCCTCTTGCTCCTCCTGCACTAAATCTCTGCCTTTTAAAGCTCTCTTTAGAGTAGTGTATTTGCCTGGTGAAATGCCACTAGACTAGGAAAATTACAGAGGAAGATAATGAACAGCCAAGAAATTTAAAAGAACACTGGATAATTACCTAGTTTTTAGATTTTGAGTTTTACAGGTGTCACATAACTAGTCCATGCTCGTTTTCTGTGTTATTAAGTCTGTAATCAGCAGGACCGCTTGGCGTGCTGCCAGGACATGCTGAGGATGGGACTCCTCTAAACAAATGAGTATGATCCTACTCATGCTCATGCTAAAGCAGCCACCTGAACTGGGACAAATGAAATGCAACCTGGAAGAGTCACTACCACCACATGTCTTTCAGAGAGACAAGGTAACTGGAATACACGTAGACACTTCTGTTGCAGGCATCAAATCTGTGCAGGAAGGGATTCCACCCTGTAAGTCTGAACTGCAAAGAAATGGGAAGCGACCAGGGTGCCCCATTTGTCAGCAATGCCAAGCTTGTGACATGCAGTGGAGTATGAACATCTATGTCTACACTCACACATGTTCACACACTATCTCCAAGGCTTACTTTGCACAGAAATCCCCAAATCCCTGTGTGGGTGGGAGTGGGGAACTGATCAAAGTTAAACCAGAAGTGAAACCATTACAGTGTGATGGTGTAAGTGTCAGGTCACAGCATTAGCAGTGATAGATGCCTGGAAAGTATTGAAAAGACTGAAATGTAACTGGAGAAATATCTTGTTTCTCTTGGTCCTGACCCAGGCCAAACTGCTTTATACCTTACGATTGTCCAGAAGTCCGATGGGACAACTGCTGGTATTTGCAAACCCATTTAAGTGGGAAATGCTCTTGAGAGATCCAACAGAGGGACTTGAGGTACTTTTTAAAGGTGTCACTAGCAGGAATTTGACAAGTGGTGTGTATGGAAAGAAAGGGAGCATGGACTCAGTCTGCAGAGCAGAGACCTGTGGGACTGGGTGTGCCATTACTCATCCCCTGCACTTGTACTGCAGCTTTGACTAACAGCAGGGCTCTGTTCAGCTCTGCCACTCCTAATCCTCCTCTCTTGTTCCAATGTGTTTCTAATCCCTCCATGTCTCCCAAATTGCATCTCACTCCCATTACTCAAGTAATAAAGTTACTGTACCTTGGCCTTAGCTGAATATTTTTCTTTGATAATTACAATTTCTGAGCACGGAACAACAGAGCATCTCTGTGGAGAAGAGTTCACAGCTGGTTCATGTAAGGAATTGGCTAATCATTGTGCTTCAGTTCTAAAAGAATCACAAAGTCAGACTGGGGCGGGGAATTCCTCACCATGGCAAGAAAAAAACAGCCATCCTTCACCACGTTGGTCTATCTGTTTCCCAAAGAGACTGAGTGCTGCTATCGTGGATAACTGCTTCCCAAAGTAATTAGCAAGAGCCAGCTTGGCTGGTCTGTATCTGAGGTAAGATATGGAGGGCTACAGAGAGACAAAAGGAAAGTGCTTGCAAATCATCCTGTCTATTCAAGACTCAAAGTGAGTGCTAAACATGATATGACAAAATAGCAAGCAGACCTCAGGACCTCTCTGGAAAGTCCACAGCAACAGAAGCAGTACAAAACAGAGGCATTTAAAACTAAGGCACACTCAGGAACACGGCCATCTCTGCAGAAATCAATCTCTGACACTCAGGCACATTCAGAATATTGTAAAACATTGAGGAAAATCCTGTGGCGTTGATGTTCCACTTGTACTACTGCAAGTGAGAACAAGCCCCAGTAGATGTCACTGGAGCATAACCTGAGGAAAGGCTCTGCTCCCCAGCATCGGATGGGAAAGGCTGCAGCAGAGAGGCTCCCATTCCCGGGGACCTGACCCTTCCTCAGAGTGGGGAGAGCAGGCAGAGGGGCGAGCAGCTCTGCACATGGAGTTGTGGGCAGCACTGCACGAGTCACTGGGGAAAGCTCTGCCCAGGGCAGACGTCAAGGCTGTGCCGTGGGTGCCAGCAACCAGTGGCCAAGCAGGGGATACAGGGGAAAGCATGGACCATGTGGGTGCTTGGGGGCAGGAGTCCTCTCATGCTGATGGCTGGCACTGCCCTGTCACCTGTCCCAGAGAGCTGACTGAGCTGAGCTGAGCATCAGCACCATGCTGAACCCTTCCAATAGCAGCAGCAGTGGGAATGCGCAGCCACACCACTGCCTGTTTCTTTGCACAACACCTGTGTGGGTGATTCCTCTGTCTCCACAGTACATTGGAAAAGATGACCAAATTCAGCCTGATCTTTTATTTTTTACACTTGACCTGCCTGCTTACATTTCGCCCTGCCTAAACCATGCCAATATGAGGGCCCGGGGAACAGCAAACACTAGTTTAACAGCTCCAGCACAGGGCAGCCAAGGAAATATATCTAAATTTATGGATGAGGAGGAAGCCTACGGCTTTTCCAAATTCTGGTTCACATTAACTCCCTGCAGCAGTTCCGCCCATTACTGGAAAGCAGAGTGGAGCTTGTCCAGACCCACTCCAAATGCATAATCAAAAGTCAAACACAACAAAGCTGGAGCAAAAAACTGCCAAAGTGTTTGCAGCTCAAGGTCTTCCCCTCCATGGCTGCAGGCTAGTGTTACCCTTCCCCCAGAGCGCCTCTTTAAGACATTAAGTAAATAAACCTGGAAGTGCAGAGTTAGTCAAGGAGAAGAGCAGTAACATGCAAAGCATCGATGCGTGGGGAAGGAACTCGCTCCTTTCAGGGTGACCCGGAAGAGATGGTGGCATGGAGAAGAGCTGCCTGATAATGGAGAAGCCTAATGAGGCCATGTCTAGGTTCCTGCTTTTAATCCTTCCACTGTAAAGTGCTTGGACTACACTGTGCATAACCTTAACGATGGGACCTAACCACGGCAGCAGTGCCCTCCCTCCAGCCCGTACGCTGCCAGCCTGCAACCGCTGTGCCAACGCAGGCCGAGCCCCCGCCTGCACCCGCGCAGGCACAGGCTGCCAGGCAGCTGCCAGCACTCTGCAAGGAGGCATCTCCATCCCCATCCAGCACTGGGGACTCTCTGCATGCTGTTCCATACCAACAAGATAAACCAGGTCAGAGCACGGCCCTTTCTTCTGTTCATTGTGCCTCCTTAGCCTGGACTTATAAGATTACAGACAGCTTAACACAGAGGTGACCTGTGCTCTTCTTCACTGCAGAGGAGGAGCTGGCAGTGGCATCCAGTGAATGAGAAAAACAGCAAACAAGAAAAGCAGGAAAGGAAAGGGAAACAAATGTCACAATTCCCAAAAATGACAGAAGATATGGGCCTGATCTTTAGAGTGCTGCACAGATAAGCCCAAGAAACTGAGGCCCATTTACAGCCTGGAGTCCACATTGTTCTGACCTGGCTTGTGTAGCAGTCAGTGTGTGAATTCAACACAAGAGCAGGTCCAGAGGGACTGTTAATAGTGAACCTCTACAGGACTGAGAACACCTCCACATCTATCTCCAGGCTGGGTAAATCCCCAGGGAAAGCGTGCTGCTCAGGAGCTGCCTGGCAAGACATTGCCTGCTTTGTTCCACAGTACGGTATCGTCCTGCACTCCCTTCCTATTGTCCTTCCCCCTCCTTGGCTTCCTGTGATAATTACTGATGCATTTGCCACGCCAGCTGAAACAACAAAGTAAGATACGGTACCATTTTAATCCGCTGAAATTAGTTACTGCTGAGCCAAGAACTCACTTCGCCTGCTTCTCACAGCACATGGAAACGTGCCTGTGGAACAGGCCTCGTTCGCACATGACTGATTTCCAACCTGCCCAAGTGTTTGGAGCTGCTCAGATTTGTGGCACTGGAGTCAGCCTGTTCCCAGCCTCAGCTGAGATCTGGAGCACTGTTTCTTCAGGCTGGGCACTGCTTCCTGAAGTGTCTTGGGAAGGTTATGGAAAGGTTATCTGCTAGGATAATGAGAAGAGGTGGTTGGTGGGTCAAGAGATATTTTGAGGCTCATCAGCAGTCACACATCCTACAACCAAGGGGAATCATTGCTCTAATGACTTGGAAAAGACTCAGAGGTGTCCTGTGAAAGGGGGGACCCTGAGCATTGCCTGCAGACTACTTTAGATAGCAGGCTTTATGCTTTTGTGCACTGTTCTCTTTGCCCTGCCTGTGTGTGAAAAACTTTTGAATGACACGATCCGACACAATTAATTAAATAACACATCAAAGATTTCTTCATTTTTCTGCAATTCTGACTAAACTTGCAGAACTACTTTTGCTGTTCAGTACTGAGTAAACATCACAAGAGGCAGTTAAGTTGGTCAGGTATGATTTTCCTTAGGAAATCCATACTGTTCTCATTCACCTTCATGTTCCTAGGTGCACTTCCAGAAGACTTACTTTGTAATCCCCAGATACTGTGGTTAGGCTAGCTGGGCTAAAATTCTCTGGATCTTTCTTTTTGCCTTTCTTGAAGATAGGTGTGACGTTTGTCTTTTTTTCAGGAATTAAGAATCTCCTCAGTTACCATAACCTTTCAAGGAGTGACTTTGTAATGCTGTTGGCCACATACCTCAGATGAATCCTTAGATGCATCTCATCAGGTCTCATGGACTTTGTCTGTTGAATAGTCCCTGCTAAATAGGCAGAAATCCACAGAGACCCTGTAATTTTGGATGCCCAAAGTTCTCATCATGGAACTAGAACTCTGGGTGCTTTCCTTGATCTGCATGAGGCCTTTGAAATAATCTCCCAAAACATCTTTGTAGCCAGACTGGGGAGGTACAGACTGAACAAATGGGTGGAAAAGTGGCTGGGCTGGTGGGCTCAAAGGTTTGTGGTCAGCAGTACAAAGAGGCCAATACTATTTAAATTCTCATAACAACCTGGATTACAAAACAGAGTGCACTCTCATAAAGTTCATGGCTGATTACAAATTGAGGATAGTGATTGATACAGTGGTGGTATGACAGTCATTCACAGGGATTTCAGCAGGCTGGAGAAATGGGCTCAGGGAAACCTCGTGAGGGTCAGCAAAGGCAAATGTAAAGTCCTGCAGCTTTGCAGAAGAAAACTTTGGGGTCATGGTGGACAGCAAGGGGAAGATGAGCCAGCAATAAGCCCTTGTGGCATGGAAGGCCAACAGCCTGCTAGACTGTGTCAACAGTAGGTAAAAAAAAGTGATAATTCTTTCTATTTCAGCATTTTTGAGGTCATCCCTCCACTAGCATGTCCCATTTGGGGCTTTCAGCACAATGACAAACTGGAGCAAGTCCAGAGGTGGGGCACAGATATGACCAGGGTATACAAAGAGGACTGAGGAGCTTGGGTTTGAGAGGGCTGGAGAAGACTAAGAGAGCATCTAATTTCTGTTTACAAGCACTGGTTGGAGTGTTTCTAAGGAGGTCAGATTCTTCTCAGAGGTGTACAACAAAAAGATGAGGGGCAATGAACACAAGTTGCATCTAGCAAAATTCCAATTAGATATTAGGGGAAAAAATGCACAAGAAAGATGAGAAAACTTTGGAACAGGTAGCACAAAGAGATTGTGGATACCCATCCTTGTAGATACTGCAAAGTATTTGGCTGGACAAAGCTCTGAGGAACCTGAACTAATATAAAACTTGGATCTAAGTTTGAAATCACCCTTTATCTGAGTGAGGGCTGGCTGATGTCCAGAGGTCCCTTCCAAACTAATTTCTTTAACGGCTTTATGTCATTTCTTGTATGAAGCAGGAATCCAGAGATGCCTGCTTCAAGGATTCACCAGACTTGACAACTTTGTAAGACTTTTAAGTTGTCCACTTTCTGTTTATCACTGTGAACAATTAAGTGGAGCAAAGTTAGAGAAGGAAGAGAAAGAGCAGGAGCTAAAGCATTCTCATGTACCTCCAATCTTATGTGCTTCAGAGCCTGCCCTGATACTTTACTGGGAAAAAGGAAGAAGTGACAATCAATTTTCTCCCTTAGAGCCGTAATTGAAGCTGTTGCCCCTTGCATGAACCCAGACAGAGCTGGGAAACGACTGATGTCATCACCCCCTTAGAGGAAGGAGAAGCACTCCCTCAATGGGAGCTCCCACGCGGGCACTGTGAGCCAGCTCCTGCCTAGATCGCAGGCCGATGGCTTTCAGAATAAGCAATGGGCACTGTGAGCCAGCTCCTGTGAGCTCCCAGGCTAATGACTTTCAGAATGAGCAATCACCTCGTCCCAGTTGGTGGTAGCTGGCAGGCATCCTGCTCAGCATCAGCGGGCTGGCTCCAACTGGAAGGGGTCTGAGTCACTTTCATTCTCTGGGGTCAGGATGGATTTGGAAATATAGTAATTTATAGGACAAAAAAAAAAAAAAAAAGGTAGGTATTAATATTTTAAACTGTTTTTCATTTTGTGTAGGCCCTGGGGCAGCAACAGAGAGGCCTAAAGGAGCTTCAGGGAAGCAATTGATACCTTTTCCCCCCATCTCATCTGTGTGTGTATGTGTAGGCACGCTGCATCCAGAGTCCCACTAACCAATGGCTGATGAGTTTAAATTAGTATAGCTCAGGCCTGATCTAACTTGCACTGCTTGTGCCCAAGATGTGTTCTTAATTCAACATACTTAAAACATTGCCAGCTCAGAAGCTGGAATAATTCAGGTTTCAGAAAATCTGTTCCTGTCTCTCTTGAGTAAAATTAATGAGGCCTGCTTAAACAAGGTTTTGTATCATTCTCATTAGTCATTTAAACACCACTTACATTGAACTCTAACACTTTATAAAGTAGGTGAGTCACGAAACATCAGCATGTTAGAAAAGAGAGAGTCTAAAGTAAACCCAAAGAACAGGAGGGTGTAAGTGAGAAAATGCCACTTCCTACCTTTCTCATATCATCTGAGGATACAGAGGGATATATTAGGGTGGGTAAATCAGACTACTCATCCCATATTTAATTCTATTATCTCTGACATGACTCCAAGACAGAGTTAACTGAGTGCTTCTCATTACTTCAGCATTCCAAAGGTCCTCAAAACTAATTTCTAACTACAACCCTAGCTTGGATTTCCCTTTTCTTTCTGACAGCTCCATAAAAAAGCCTAAACAAGGGCTTGCTTGCTTCCACTCACTGCTTGTTGTGTAAAAGCTCAGCAGGATTTTTTTACTTATCCACTACTGAGAAACCAGTGCCAGCAAAATGCTTTAATTGAGAATATAACAATGTTTTACTACAAAGAGGTAAAATCCTACTCTTTCAACAAGCAAGACTTGAAAGAATTTTTGGGAGACTTGATATCTCCCGTGCACTGTGACATGCATCTAACTGGGGAGAATCAGATAAGGTCCACTTCATGACAATACTGTTTTACAGCATCCTCCTGGATGTGATTTGTTCCTCTGGGGCAGTCATTACCAGGAACTGTCTGAGGCATTCAGCTATCGCCTATAGCCAAAAGAAAACTATAAAAAATAGTCTCCTGCTTCCCACTCAGAATCTGCAGTTTAGCTTTAATATTCTCTTTTTCTTCTCTCTATTATCAAAGAAACCTTTCCAATTCACCAAGAAACCTTTGCCACTCACTCTAGTTCTGCCAAGAAAACCTACATCCAGGCCCCTGCTGTGTGATTTGCCACATCACCTGGCCTCTTTTTGACTGCTGAGTCCCCTTCCACTTTCAGAGAGAGCAACTAATCCAAAAGAAATCTTTACAACATTGGCTTCTTATCTGCTCATCTTCAGAAAAGTCTGAGTGCTTGGTTCCCCCATTCAGTACTTCAATTCAAAAACTTATCTCCTGGGTTTTCTTGACCTGATGAGTCTTCTTGTACAGGAGTATCCATCTGCCCTTCCTTGAAATGCCCTTTAGCTTCTCTGCTTCTAAAGCCTCTTCCTGAAAATGTCTTTGGGCAGATCCATGCATCCCATTACACCAACCATATTTCCACAAACCAGGATCTTACTCCTTGTGTCAGATAGGAAGAAGCTGCTACACACATTGCCAAATATTGTTAGATAAGCAGCAGATGCAGAAATAGCACTGGAAAGTCTGCTCACAAAAGAACCAGCATTGTGTGAAAAATAACATTGATGTTTCTTTCAGTCTCTTTCAAGTACAAAGGAGGATGAGCCCAACTGACTGCAAACAATTTAATCAAACATTGGAAATTTCTGCATGTTTCAAGCAGGACCAGACAAAAGAAAAGATGAAGGGGCTCACAGGAGAAGTGGTTGTTTGTAGACGCTTGGGAAGATCCTGTACCTGTCGAATGGGCAAACAGCCCTTCCAAAGGTTTAAAGCAAAGTCAGCATCAGACCAGGATGCAGATTGCATCCCTCTGGGCATTGAGCAACCCTGCTGACCGCTAAGCCTCTCAGGGCCTGGAGCCTTGCTTGTTACAACCCCAGCTTTGCTGCTGTCACTTCTCTTTGACGCTGGAAAAGTTATGTTAACCACGCTAGGGGAGAACAGATCTGTTCTCAGATTACGGCAGTTAGCATCCAAGGAAAGGAAAGAAGCTGGCTAACCTTTATTTTTGTACATGTAGTAAAGAGCATAACAATAGAGGGAAAATGCCAGGATCAGCTAATGACCACCTGGCCCATGGAAAAGGAAAGCCTTGCATAACTGTTAAAACGTCATCATTGTTCTAGCTAAATTATAGAAAATTAATAGAACTCTCTAAGTTACCTGCATAATCTAAAGCACATGATCCATTTTCTCCCTTGAATGTTTCTGCAATGAACAGCTAAATTCCTAAAAACAATGAAGACTCACTTTTCAACTCAGATGGCTGAGCTTTTCTTTATAGTTTTAAATGCTTCTGTGTAAACTCTAAAATTTGTCAGACATCTGACTACTGTATAATAAACAGTCTTGTGATATTAACCACCTCTTCTCGTGACAAGGTGAAGGTTAAATTTGATTTTCCTAACAGTACTTACCCTGAATATCATCATTGAATGTACAGTATCTGTTGCGGTATTTATCAAGGAGACGAAAAGCATTAGCGTTGGCAAAATCTTCAAACTGGATAAGACAATTCATGCCGTACCTGCAAGTTAAAGGGCAATCTAAAATGGATAAATATATTTACACGACACAGGACAAGGTACACACCTTTTACCAAGACAATGTAGCTAGAGATTCTAGTGCAGAAATAAAAGTATCATGAGAGAAATGCAGCACAGTAACAACAAACAGGATCACACCCATCCCAAGGTCCACACACTGAGAAGTGTGGAATCACCAGCAATAAACTGTATTCATAATTCAAGTGGGTTCTTAATATGTATACTTGTATACCTATATGTACCCACATCTTTGGACTTTTGGTATGAGACATTTTCAGTGATGCATTTGCAGAGGAGCTTCTCAAAGCAGAGGAGACGCTCTTTGTATTGCAGCTGCCACACTGCAATACAGCAAATCTGACTGCAAAGGGGACACCAGTCAAAGGGACACCACCAAGGGCCCACTTCAACTGTAGGTGGCCAAGAGATGAGAAAAAAAATCTGCTTGTAGGATCCCATGGAGTGAGTGTTTCATGATGAGACTGAGTGGTTCATGGCGTGATTTCACAGCCACACTTCTCTGCTTTGGAAATGTTTTTCTCCACTGAGCAGGAAACCAGCATGCACTGACAGCTAGTGATCTGTAGAGTGAAAAGGCAGGAAATAATTGCAAACTTTCCATAACTGTCCAGTAATTTCCAGCAATTTCAAGGACGAGCGTGCAGTTTATAGGTTGGGTAATACTCAAACCGGTCCATATGTATACACATTCAGCAGTTTGTATGACTCTAGGCTGCATTAAAGCTTTGCAAATAAAATCTAAAAGGGCCATAAGTACTCATTTCTCACACATAAATATGATAGGGCAGTGAGAGAAACTCAGGGAATGAGTAAATGCAACTATCAGCAACCTCTGGGCTGCAGGCAGGTGAAGGGGCTCTAAATAGCTGCACTTTGTTAGAGTAGCATCACTTTACATATCTTCTATTCAGACTTTCCTTCTTTGCCACTGAAATCTGAGGTAGAACACCCCTGCTTTAGCCTAGAAATTGATACTAGGTAAAACATACTCCATTTGAGAACGGTGGTTCCTGTCATGAAAAGGTCTTTTCATGGCACTCACAGTGTGGGCAGTCAGGCTCTCCTAGAAGGGCCTTGAATTTTTTATTATTATTATTTTCCACTTCAAGTATATCTGTCAGTAAGGAGACAATGATAAGCTCATGCATTGTTCTCCTTTATTTTTCCATCATGAGAATCTCTCGCTTGATGAACCCCCTGGTCTCAAAAAGGGACAAGGGTTGGCTCTAACACTTGCTTCCCATTCTCTGTATTTGCTTTTAGAAAAGGACCACAATGGGGACAGAGTTTTTAGTAGGGCCTGTAGCACCAGGACAAGGGATGATGGTTTTAAACTAAAAGAGAGTAAATTCAAACTAGATATAAGGAAAAAATCTTTTACAACGAGGGTGGTTAAAGACTGACACAGGCTGCCCAGAGAGGTCGTGGATGCCCCATCCCTGGTAACATTCAGGGTAAGGGTAGATGGGGCTCCGAGCAAACTGGTCTGGTTGAAGGTCAGTTTACTAATGGATGTTCCTCTTATTCATCATTTGAATGTGTAAGGAAAACATGGCTAAGAGGGAGATGACACAGCATCCAGAACATCTGCTAGTATCTCACAGCAAATAATTAGCAAACCTTTATGCAACTTCAGTTGCTATAGAAACTATTTCTCTAACACCAGTCTTATTTATTGGTATCACTGAAGAAGTAACATTACTGACTTGCTTAACAAAATCAATGATCTCAGTCAGCATCCATGTACATGTGACCAGCTCTGTGAATTCCTTCCTTACTTCACATTTGTGGTCTGCAGCATGGGACAGTGCACAAGTTACTTCTATTTTCATCTTTGATCCCTATTTATTAAGCAGAGCACAAAAGAAGTATGGTGGCCCATAAACATTTCATTTTTCTTTCTGCCCCTCAGTATGACAGGACAGTGCTGCAGAGCCCTTCTCACTAAGGTATTTTTTGCAGGTTGTTTTCTTTTTCACTGCAAAATGTCCACTGAGCTTTTTAAAGTATGAACTCCATTTTCGAGCTTATGATTTGAGCCTTTGCATAGTGTGAAAACTAAATTTTTCATTAATAAAGACCACAAATTGGTCATGGTAAGGCCCGATAACTGGATGCGTTAAATGAAAGAACAAAGTACTTCGGATTCACAGTTAAAGATTGGAATCTCAGATCATGATCTTAGTCCTCAAGGGCTACTCACCTTACCGAGGTTTTAAGAGAAATTTAAACAACTTGTGCTACCCAAAGTCACTGAAATTAAACACAATTAGGCAGCTGACTTACTGAGTTGTCTTAAAATCTACCAGTTAATCTCACCGCTCTTTCCTAGCAGTACTTTGGCAGCTGTGTACACTGCTCCATCCTAGGGTGACCAGAGCAGGTTAAGGATAATCTTAGCAAGGAGTTTGAACAAACCAGCTGCTGGGGCCATGTGCAGTAACATCTTAGTGAGTATCAACATGATGAGTCAGTTCTACTGTCCCTCCCTCACAGCACAGCATCTCAAAATTTGAGTAATTCCTTTCATCCCAAAGGAATTCAGAGCACTCTATAAAGAATGTTTGGGTAGCAACCAAAAGTAGCATGTATCCAACCTGGGACAGGAGCACAGAAGTCCTATAATATGCAACAATGCTAAGGTAAGAAGATGAAGAATACTTGGAACTGCAAAGGGAAAGGGTGTCCCAAGAGCTGCTACATGCCATTGGAATCCAGCCAATAAAATGTAGCCCAGAATGGGTTTTTTTCCACTACCTTTCCATATCTAAAAGCTGGTTGTGTAATGCCCGGCTGTGTAATGCCTGGCTGGACAACTCTGACTGCCCTCTCAGACCATGGAGAGAAAGGGCATATCCAGTAGCAACTTCTTTCAACTAGTCTAAGTGAAAAATGGAAGTAGATAACATCTCTGGAGATGCCTCTTTTTCACAGTGTCTGTGAAGACAGACTAAGGTGACCAAATTGAATTTAGGTATCTAACTTTAGACACCTAAGTTAGGAGAGATAATCTAATATTATCTAATTATCACAGTTGGGAAGATGTAGTTGGGAAGATCTTAAATATATATCATGCACCTTAGGTCACTGGCTTCTCACACTTTCACTGCAATGCTATGCTGCCCTTCAATGTTTGCAATTTCTTTGTTGATGTCTGCAGAAATTGCCCTGCTCCATCCCTTGTGTATGGTGTCCAAGTGGTCCCCTGCTGGCAAACACATAAATACTCGAGGATGGAGTGAATTATACTGGCCAGTCTTCCCCCATCATAATGTTTTAAAATGAAAACTGGATTTTGATAAATCTGATTTTGCAAAATTGTGTTTATTTGGAAATGTATTTCCCACTACAAAACCAAAATTAATGAATTCCTTTGGAGGACTCATTTTTAATGAGGGGTGCTTTTGTTGAACCTTCTGTTCTGTTTAATGTGTGACATCTGATATGAATGCAGCCCCAGTTAGTACTGATATACTTGTTGTCTATAGGTGCAGGATGCCTGTTGATAGAAAAAGTGATTGTAAAGTGAATATTTGCACAAGGATTTCTGAAGATCCCTTCCAAGACATTTAAATATTCTTGAATTTGCAGCTAGAATTGATGCTGGCCCTGCAGAGAGATCTTGCAAACTGCTGTGATAGGAAGAGCCTCTTGAGGTCAGTCTGCTTGGCTGGTTGTCAGTTCTCATAGATTCTTCCACCGATCCATGTGACTCATCTCCTAACTTTCAGCTGAGAGCCTGAAGGAGATTTGGAAGCCAAGATCAGCAGGTCACATCAGGTCTGAATGTTTTCCAGTCCAAGAAAGGCATGGCCAGCTAAGGTTGGCTCTCTCCAGCAATCTCATCCTGACTGTCAATGACTCATCTTCTCTAGAGCATTCTATCATCTTTGTGGCATCTGGGACACGAGTAGTTAAACAGCCAGGATCTGACTGCCTTTATCTAAAAGGAAAGCTCAAATGTAGATTATCAGGATTTCAGACTGACAAGGTACATTGAAATTAAGCAAGTGCCATGGCACAGTGTGGTTTCTTCCATTTCTCAGTTCTTTCTCTCCCTTTCAAAAAAGGGAAGGTTGTATTTTTTGAATGCTTTTGGGTTCAAAATGTTGCCATTCCTCTTGGGCACACTGCAGCTTGCATTTTGTGGGATCTCTGCAGTTCTATGTCTCCTTGTGGAACTGGATCTTTCCCCTCAGCATGAGTCATTCTTACATGTGTAGGCTGTCAAGAAGGATGCTTGGACAGAGGTGTTTTTGAAAGAATTCAGACATGCTGAAACTTGTAACTGGTTACACTAAAAGAGTCATTATTTAATACTGTCACCATGTCTCCTGTTGGCTGCCAGACCACCACCTGGGGGATCCTGTTCTCTGCCACCTCTGGAATTAATTTACCCATTTTATAGAATTGGAAACAAAAGGATACACTTTGTCAGTTCTTCCTCATCCAAAAAAATTCACTGGTCTTTCAGGCAAAGATTATATAGCTGTCTCATTAGTTTGCTTATTTCATGGTTTTGTGCCATAAATAATTATGACCCAAATTCTGGCTCTCATATCTTGCAAAAATCTTCGTGTGAAAATAGCCTCACTGGGAAATGCTTTATAGAATGGTCCCATACACCCATTTTGGTCCAATCTCCAGCCTTTGCCTAGCAAATCTTGTACAAACAGTACTTTCAATGAAACAATATACTATTGATAAAAATAATAGTACAAACTGTCACCCTAATGAAGGATGACTTTAGGAGCTAAATACATACAATATTACAAGCCTATTGTAAAAATTATCACCTGAAAATCTTTATTAAGAAACGATCCAATTTCCCGGAAAACACGCGAACACAGGATTCATGCTTTCTTTATCACTTTCTTGTTGTTCTGGTATTATTACTATCCACCTAGACCTGCACAGAACCCCTGTGCTGTGCTAAGAGAAAAGATGCTCTTAGCAAAGTCTGTATCCCCTGCAAAGAATGATACACATTTCCCTTGGATGACCACTTGGAACAAGTGGTGGAAGAAAAATGTGGAACAAATGTTTATGAATCCCAGAAAAGGAGGAAGATACTTTCCCGATGATACTGCTTTTAGATTCTTCATTCAAGAGACTTCTCAGCTGCCTAAACAATCTCATTATGCAATTTTTTCTTTCATCCTCATTTGCATGTATCTCTTTGAGTTCATCCAGACTCATTGTAATAATGCCATGAGGTCAGAGAGGAAAAAATTCATGAGGCAGCAGTTACCATTTGAGAAGCATCTGACCAAAACTGCCCAAGTCAGAACTTCAAGGGTGGCCTGAGGACCTGTGTAGTGCCTTTGCTGACCAGTATCAAAAGGGCTCTTTTTTTGACAGTGAGGAGGGAATAGAATACATTCCTACATGCATGAAAAAAATGTATTTGCAAGAAGATCTTGTTCCTTTACGGAAAGAATCACAAGAAAGAAGTTCCAATCCTTGTCTGAATTTAACATTTCATAGCACTGCTTTCAGCCATTCGTGATGCAAGGAATCTGCTTTGAGGAGCTGCAACTCCTTTTCACAGTCTTAGATAAAACCAGACAGAGAAGAAACAAATTGTCCTTGCCCTTGTCATCTTCTTATTGCTGCTTGAAACACCAGCAACCAAAGTTCTGATTTCCAAGAAAAACTAAATTATCTGTAAAGAAGCCCATAATCAGAAAAATATCATGCTTGGCAAGTGATCAGCATTTAATATTGCAAAAACAAAGCCCACTCAAGCAAGTAAAACAAGACTAGAACCTGTGTCTGTCTGGTGTCCTGAGGTCAATCTTAAATTGTTACTATGATAACTTATCAGGCTTCTGGTCAGAGCAGCAGTACTCTGCCATACAGTTCCTGGCCACTGGCTAGAGGTCAGTTTGGTCAGGCATCTCCTCCAGAGGCCAGCTTAGAGCAGCCCTGTGGAGGAGGACTTGGTATTGCTGGATGGAGAACTGAGTATGAGCCAACAGTGTGCTCCGAGCCCAGAAAGCCAAATGTGTCCTGGGCTGCATCCAAAGCAGCGTGGCCAGCAGGGTGAGGGAGGGGAATCTGTCCCTCATGAGACCCCACCTGGATCCAGCATCCAGCTCTCGGGTCCCCAGCACAAGAAGGACATGGACCTGTTGGAGTGGGTCCATGGGAGGCCATGAAGGTGATCAAAGGGCTGGAGCACCTCTCCCGTTGCAGACAGGCTGAGAGAGCCTGGAGAAGAGAAGGCTTCAGGGACACCTTAGAGCCAATACAAACTTAAGAATCCTGGGTTTAGAAATCCCGTGCTAGGGAGCTGCATCACAAACCCAACAGGACCTGCTGCCTGCCTCATCATCATCCTAGGCTACAGAAAATTTCTAACACTGGGCAGGAGTCTCACTGGGTTTCTGCCAACATAAACACAGCCAGCATGCTCTGAGGCACAGAGCCTGCCTGCTGTGGATTCAGTGAGTGCTGCATCAATAAAAGTGACCCTTGAAGCACAGAGATATCAGGAAATCCCAGAATTGTACATTTTTGGAAACTGGGGAATGTGCTAAGGATTGCTGTTCTTAGTTGTATGCCAGGGCATCTGCTATGAGCTACTGTTAGAAATAGGATAAGGGCAAGATGAAGTAAAGGTAGATTACAAAGTTCTTGGGAAAAAAAAATCTTGAAAGTTCATAGTCAACTTTCATTATATTCTTTACAGAAGGAAAAAACTCCAAACAACTATTTTGCACATCCTATCTCATGACTCTCAAGCACCAAGAACAGCACTAATGGCTTCTATGACCATTCTAGTGCTTTTATGCAAAATGACATCATCCTGCTTGCAGCTGGCATGAGAAAGGACTGCAGCTGGAGCTACAAGTCTTCTCAGGAGCAGGGCAAAAGCAGGAGATGCAACCGTATTAGTGCAGACCCTCAGATGCAGCATTGAGCTACCCTCTGGCACACAACAAGGAACAGAGCCTCACCCTGTGCCTTCCACACAAACACTGCTCCAGCTGCATCTTTCTGAAACTGCTGTGGTACATCTGGCGTAGGTGGAAAAGCCCAGACAGAAAGCCTAGAGCAGAGGGCTTTGTGACATCTGTAACTGTGTTACCCCAAAGGGTTTGAACTCATGGTAATAAAAGCCACAGTGATCCCTAGCAGCACATCTGGAGCTCAGTCATTCCTCAGTAGCAGAAAATCAAGCTAATGAAACCTAAATATTGTTCCTTGACTTAAAATATCATCCAGTGTCTTAAAGCAGATTACAGATGCTGGCTGATGATCTTATCCCACATTAAGCCAGGACAATGGACAGCTGAGGTGGCTCTTCCCATTACCATCTCTTCTCCCTCATGAATGGTGTCAGAGTCCCTCTGGCCATGGTAACTGGGGTGGATGGGCAAGGAGAATATGCACCTTGTATTCCATGGGGGCTGGAGCTGGTCAACACAGCCAGCCCTGCCAGGGCACTAGTGATGGTGTGCAGGTCTCCTAACGCACACAGATGCTGGGAGTGACTTTGGGTGTTAGCAGCATATGCAAGGGCTTTGTTGAAGCCCATCAGTGCCTAGAAACTGGTACCTAGAAACTTAAGTCTAATCTTTCAGGATCAATTAGCCAAGTTTACCAGAGCATGTGAAGAAATAACATGGGGGCACCTGTCCTGGTGATTTTGCTTCTGAAAGGTGCTGGTGAATTTGTGATCCATGACCCTGAAGAACTGCTGAAACAGAGGTGGCTTCTTTTCAAAAAGGTTGTGATTATTGGAAAGCACATGAGACCTGAGTTGGTATGTTTGTAGGTAAAAGTACTGGGAAGGCATTAGGCAAAGAGAAATCAGGTATGAAACATACACAAGCAAAAATAAGCTCAGCAGAGGTATCTTTCTTTTCCCATCTGAGAAACTGAACGCTTGATCTCCTGATGCCTTCTGTGCTCTGCCTCATGGCGCAGGCTGACAGAAAGCTTGTTCCCCTGGTCACTCTGTTAATAAGCACTGATGGGAAAGGAAAGGGGAGTGAAGTTATGGCAGGTTAATGAGGCTTCTGCGACACGGTTTGCTGGCGTGGGGAGCTGCATCTCATAGAGTCCCAGGCTGCCTGTTCCACATCTGCCAGCCAGAGACTGAGGCTAGAGCTCAGGCTGGAGGCTGGAGTTCTGGGACCATCCATGAACACGTCTGGCCCCTCAGAGCCACCAAGCTGTATTGTAGCTGCATGATGAAAGCTACACAAGGATTAATTTGATCAGATATTCAAGCCCCAGAAATTCTGAGGTTTATTCCAGTTATGATCCTTGGACACTTCAGGTGAATACTTATTTCAGCCTAAAGAAATGTACCAGGTTAAGAGTAAGACTGACTTGTCCTTTGCCACAGTAACTGAGCAGTGGGAAAACTGAAGCAGTGCATTTTCCCACGTGAAACATATTGCTGCTAACTGTGAGAAAACAGCAATTTGTCAGGCTGCTTCAGGCTGCTTCAAACGCAGGTAGGCTCAATGGGCCACATTTTGCATGTAGTTGCTTCCCAAGAGGAGCAAAAGGCATAGCTTAGAGCTTTTTTTTAAAGAGCTTAGTCATTTCACATGTTTTAGGTGAAAGACTAATGAATGGTGGTTTAGGCAGCAGGAAAACACAGAAATTTATCCAGCTGTTTCAGAAAGGGCTTTTCTTTCTAAAATTGCCCAGGGTGTCCACACTTTATTTCAATATATTGGAACTGCTAACTCTTCAGCCTCTGGCACACTCCTCGTTTTATTACTAGGTGGGTATTATGAGACCAGGAGTCCTTCCTACTGACTCTATGGGTCTCCAGCAACAGAAATTTGACATCTGTTTGATATTATTATTCCATTAGAAGATTAAATCTTCACTCCCCTGGCTTTTTTGTGGGCTCTGACACATTCCACTTCAGTGACAAACGTCCCTTGAGCCAGCAGTGATTTGACAGGGTGGGAGGTACTCCTGCGGAAAAACTAACAAATGCTTTCCATGAGAAGTTAAGGTACCCTCAGGAAGTAGAATATCATGAATATCAAGATGAAAAAGAAACCCTCAAATTGCAAGGGATTTGTGGCAAGGCAAAAGGTTCCTCCCCAAGTAACTGAATTTGCATGTGACATTACAGACTTGGGTAAGAGATTGCAGCAGCTCATACTCACAGGTTGCCTCCAAAGTGGAAGCAGGCTACAATAAAGCAGCATGTTCTTGACCTTCTGAACAATTTCTGCTTCCTTTTGTAACAGAAGCGAGAGCTCCTACTGGGTTGAATCCAATCATTCCAGTGGAAATTTGTGACCGAATGAACCTGTTTCATACGAGTTTGCCAAACCCAGGCTGATAGCAGGATTATTCACCAGCTCAGAGTGCATAAGGATTACACCCCAACAATGCTTTAAAGTATGCTGGTGGTCAGGGTGATAATTTAGGGTAATGGCTCCTTTCGCTCTAGGATCTCCAAATATTTTACAGATGTGAATGGAGAAGTGCAAAGCAGAATTTCCCACTTTGCTGAGAACTTTCAGGGGGCTTATTGTGTTCAAGGACTTCATCCTGGTAAAGGGAAGTAGAAAAGTGGGGACAGGGGCCCCAGGAACTTGATTACCAATACTTGGATGAAAGCATTAGACATGACTTCACTGCCTCTCAAGATAAGAGTTCATTGTTTCATGGTCTTCTCCCTTCAATGTGGAGATTAGCTCATGTAAACTAAACACAGGAAAATAACAGCCAATCTTTCCTCTCCAACAGCAAGCACAGAAAAGGCAAATTGTCTTTAGTGGGTGCAATGAGCTTCGCACTTAACACCACAAGCATAAATCTCAGAGTCAAATTTCTGATGGCTGAGACCATCATCTGCATTCTCATTCTGTTATTCCCATTCTATCATCAACACCAACACTGCAACACCCCCATGGCCTTCTGGCCAGAAGAAAGCAGGATGGGGTTTCCCTGAAGGATTAATTAGTGACTACAATCAAAATAAACAAAACTCCCACAAATCAACCCTGATGACTCTTAAATCTTTTCTACTTGTCTCTTGTGATTTCCTAGTTGTGTTTTACCAGCTTTCTAGCCTCTAAGAATTTCTTCCCGCAAGATAATGCACAAAGCATCTAACATAATACTACAGTGTAATCAAATGACGTTTCAGTCAAGTTTCTTTATCGAATATAAAGAAGGTTCAGCTGTGACTGTATGGTCCCCTGCATTTCTGCCCCTATTTCCTCCACCCACAGCCAGCTGGGCAGTCACACCGTGTGTAAACACATCCTTCTCAGTGGATGGGTAGGTGCTGTGTCAGACACTGGTCATGGTGCCTCCTACCTCCAGGGAGACAGTGGGACCTGTGAGTTAATGACACATGTCCAACCACTCCCTCCCATTTGTGCAGGAACACACACACACATGCAGCTGGCTGGAGACATAGAGGGAGGATCAAACACGGCTCCTTTACCGGGAAGAAAAGACAGGTAGCAGCTTGGCAATCAGGCAGAGACTGCAGCTCTCTGCTGCTCCTTATCAGTAGCACCTGCGGCTTTAGGAAAGGCAAAAAAAGCTGCTTAAGGGCTTGGCGTTTTCCAAATATGAGTCTTTTCTCCTTAACAATTGTCCTCACTTTCCTTCTTATGATAATCTCTCCAGATAGTCATGGAGATTTTAATCGGTTGTCTTTTATTTTTCAGAGAGAGGTGCACAGGGCTGAGGTGGTAGTTCTGCTCTTGCCATATTAAACTCCGTGGTACACCAGAGACCCTCTATTCCAGTTAATGAGTACGAATGGAAGTATGCAGCTAGTTTGTCCCACCCTTAAAAGGACAGTACTTATAATCCTGGCCTTCTCACTCCACAGACTTAAATGCCAGCAGGAAAGTTCCTATTTTTGACAAAGCCATAGAGCGGCAGTCTGCAGACTCCACACCATGTGAAGGAACATGCCATTTCCATTTAGATGACTTCCTTCACAATGGCAAGAGCTAGAAACTTCCTTTATAAAGTGTAAACAAACCAAAGTTTAGGTTCTGACTATGCTGAATGAGGCTTATAAATACATGACAGAGGCCAGATGCAGCCCACAGGACATATGTTTGACACCTCTGGCCTATGTGGATAGAAAATGCTTATAAATAGTCAGTCCCATTTCAGTTCTCTGGAGACAAATATTTTTGACACAGAGTGCTCAAGCACAAAGAGTCATTTGCAGACCACCCAGGAGACTTGCACTGAAATGACCTTCCTTTGCTTGGATGATCAATTATACTAATGTTTATTTCAGGAGTTGCAACATTTTTTCTTAAATGGAAGCAGCCCAGAGGAGCCATGTATATAACCCCACTTACTTGTTGGTAACTGCCTGCATAAACTCATCAATCAGTTCGTCGTACTGTTTCCCACGAACCCTCTTGTGTTTCAGTCCAATATACAGAGGATCACTCAGGAGAGCCTAGGACACAAAGCAATTCTGTTGACATCTTCTCTTCTGCAGACGGATGGAGATTTATGTCCCAGCCTACCAAAAAAGTTTGTCTGATGTGGTCATATTAATTTTACTTACTATGCAGTGAAGGCCAGGTCACACATCTCTTCCCAAGCAGGAAGTGTTTCCATAGGAAGCTATGGACTATCTTTTAGTGCAAATATAGTCAGAGGCATGCAACACTTATTGGGTGCCATGCAAATGGAGCTCTGAATCCCCAGAACAGCTCTACCAAAGGCTCTCTGCCAAGATGCCTCACTCCTAGTGAATAAAACTGACCTTGTGTGGGGAAGCGTTCACTGTGCATTCAGTTCTTAATTTTGCACTAAGGTACCAGGACAGCAGTTGACCATAATCAGTGCTTTGTGCAATGAAGACCGCCTGATATAACTTGAAATGACGTGTCATTTAGGCCTTTTAGGTGACAGCACAGAGTTGACCACAAGCAGTAATCAGATGCCAAAATGTTCACAAGACCTGCAGCTGCCTAGCACTCACCTTGGTTATCTGGCAGGTGTAAAGTCAAGGTATTTTCATACAACAGATTAATTTATATTTTGGTTCCCAATAGGAACATAAAATCAGGCCACTCCTCCAACCAATCCAGCAGGTGTTGAGTCAGCATCCATAAGCCACCTAAAAAGGACTGGGTCAGCATGGAAATAGCATATATTTTGGGGAAAATTACAGGACAAACACTGGCAGGAGACAGGTGGGCTAACACCTCTGAGTCACTGCAAAGGAACTCTACTTCCCTTCCAATTTCAGGAACCGAACTATCCACATGAGGGGGAGGGATGAGCCATCTCAAACCTATTGTCCTGCAGCCATATGGCCCTAAATATTGGCAGGTATGCTAATATCAGATCTGTTTTTACAGTCACAGCTGTTTTCCCTTAGAAGGAAAGATGAAAGAGGTTTTCCTCTGAGTTTGATTCATTCGGGCTCTTCAGGGTCACGAAACAGAAAGGAGACCCGTTTGCATTACTTCACTGATTGCTCCTACAGCACCGTGTGCTCTGGGGCCTGTTCATGGAGCACAAAATTCTGCCAGAGACAAGCTCAGAAATGCCAAGCTCTGAAAAAAGACTGATTTGCTGAAAGCGTATATGGAGTATTATGGACTGTCAGTAAGACAAGCTGGCAGCTGATGCTAAAGATATAATATGACTGCTATATTTACTATGCTCTACCTGAGGTTTTTGTGTCAGCAACACAGTCATCCTTGGCTCACCAGATATTAATAGGCAGAGATGAACAGGATGAATGCCTATAAGAGGTATCTTATTTATGCACTGATAAAGAAGTTTACTTGTGGGGCAGGATGCTCCTAGGTTGTGCTTAGGGTTCAGTTAATCTGTGTTTATGCACATGAGAAAGCCATTAAATAAATAAGCAAAAAATTATTTATATTGTGAGGAAATTGTTCATATTGCTGGAAAACAGCAGCTTCTATATCTTAATCCCAGATGTGGAAATTGCCTTCACAGAAAAGTTCCTGAACACATAAATTACATCTAATCTTGGGCAGAAAAAAAAGGGTCCAAGATTGATTCTGTAAGTCCCTTTTTCTGATGCCATCTGACGTTTGGAGAGGCCTAAAAATCATTGGTGCCACTTTGGATGTTAGTGTCCCCTGGCTGCTGAGACAGAAACAGATGGACGTGCACAATCAGAAGCTTGCCATGGGAAGGGAAGCACTTTCACCCAGGTCCCTGTGGGGGGAGACTCCAGCTGGGAGGCTCAAAGCACTGGTGGTGTGTAAATCAGCATGGATGAGAAGGAAGAGATGAAGGATCCAAAGTCAAGTACAATGCTCTGTTGACTGGAGAATGCAAGAAGTGAGAGACTGAGACTTAATTCCTGCTTTAGCCTCAGTGGGTCCAAACTCAGAGTTCTCCCTTTTCAGGAAAGACCATGAATCAGGCTGAGATGAGCAAACCCTGCATTCCACAAGTCCGTGACAGGCTGCTGTGCTAAAGGGTAACATAATCCTGGGACCAGAGACCAAACAAGTAATTGACATTCTCAGAGGTCATCTATGGGCACTGATTTTCCATTCTTTCATTCTTTTCAAGTGTCCAGTGTGAGCGACTTGGGGCAGGACTGAAGGAGGTGCAGAAAATCTAGCTGTCCAGTGAGCATCAGCATGTCTGAAAATGTCAGCATTAATTCGTCTTCATACACAAACTCAAAGCTCTTCTACCCCAGATTTTTTATGTCCCTCAAGAAATGTGTGTTTGGTTTACATGGGGTCATGTGAAGCACAAGTACATTTTACAAAAATGGACAAACCCGGGCCATCACAAATAGCTATAGGATATTAGTTTTAAAAAGACATTCTCACAGATGTCCATTCTGGCATTGCTGAAATGTTTCACTTTGGCCTTTCTGAGCCAGAGTCATAAGGCAAAAATCCGCAAACAGATGGAGTCCTCTTGCCTGGCTAACATGTGCAATCTAACAAAACAGTGACATTAATCATTCCCAAACCACTCACCAGGGATTCTCCATTTCTGGAATGTAGTCATCTCTACACAGACACAAATATCTGCCTGTTCACTCACAATTACCACAGGAAGAATAATTCTGAGACTTCCTGTACAAAGCCTGTCAACTCACCTTGCCATGCTGAAAGGTGGAGCTGAGCATTCAGCTCCAACTGGTAACACTGAGTCTTCTCACCAGGGGACCATGAGTCTATTTAGTGATTATTTCAGTTCCCCATAAGAACAAAAGGTTCTCATGCATCAAACAGGAATTAAACCTTCCCACTTGCCTGCAGTGCTGGTCTAGCCATCATCTCATCTTGGATGTCTCCAGCTTTGTCTCCACATTTAGGGAACTGGCTCCAGTTAAGCAGTAATCCTGTTTCTTTCTCCCCCTATGTCAGATTTATGAAAATTTGTCTTACCTCGTTGTCGGTGCCAACATCCAGCAAGACAGGGAGACATTGTTGTGGGTGAACTCCACCACAAGCTGTGTACAAAGCAAGTTTTCCAACTGGGATACCCATGCCGTAACTTCCTAGGTCTCCTAAACCAAGAATCCTCTCTCCATCTGTCACCACGATAGCCTAGGGGGATCAAAAGAGGCTGTTGTACAGGGTTGCCAAGGCTCTAGAAGCAAAACCAGCTCCACTGTTTCCACACTGATGCTGCTTTGCAGATGCACTGTGCAATGGATATTTGCTCCTTCTCCATGACACCGTGTTAATTAGCTGTTAGCAAAAACTGTGCTCATTTTTGGGGGTAGAGAAAGTGTGGTTGACAGGTAGCAGCTCACAGTGTGGGACAACAGCAGCTCTGCTGGACAATACTTAATTCTCTGTAGCAGAGCCCAAACAGCATGGCTTTTTGTGCATCCCCAGCTGTACTACAAGAAGTATCACAAATGAGATCTGGCCTTGATTTTTTTCATTTCTTTTTCTAGAAGAAAAAAGTGTGCTTAGGAACTGCTTTTCAGTGTCCTTTCTTATTCAACATAAACTATACCTATATTTGAACATTTTTTCTATTTTCTTTTCCTTGTGAGTCAACATGAAGTGTTAGCAATGAGAAAGTCTCCTTTTGGGTGGGCTCCATCTGGTTTTGGGTGTGCGCTCACTTCTTCACCACACCCAGAGGATGCAATTGGGATTGAAAGGCAGTAATGGGAATAGGGAAAGCAGCCGGCATATGCACTGCTACAGGTTTATCCTGAAATTAAATGGAGTTAGTATTCAAACTATGCAGAGAATATTAAAACAAAATTAAGTTCTAATGAATCAAAATATTTCTCTGGAGCACTGATCCCCTTTCATCCAAATAAATAACCGTTCTCAGGCAAACCTAAAAACCTCTCAATAGCATTTAGATACCTATCAGAGAGAAAAATTCTTTAGCCTGAGATGTGCTGCAGCACTCTGTAGTTACCAAAACTCCTCAAGGCAACACTGAAAAATGAATCACAACAGAAAATACAGCATGGGAGAAATGCATTGCTATTTGTAACAGAGAGGGGAAGCTGGATTCACATTTGTTTGTGGCCTTTTGGATTCAAAAAACACCCCAAGAAAGAGCACAGTTTCTGTGAGCACCTGATACACACGCACATTAAAGTAATGTTTTTATTCCCTCATGTTCTTATGATCAGAACTCAACAAACAGGACATTAATGTCTGGCTGAGCAGGGCAGACCCTTCTACCCGAAGGTAGGAGGTTACTGGTTTAACAGTTAGGAACCTGTTTTCTACTTCCATCTGTGATACAAATTTTCTTGATGGCTCTAGGGAAGTCACTGCATAAAGGTTACACCAGTTTACACCAGCTATCTAAATGGCTTCTAAACTCATTTGACATCTGATGAGGAGAGACAGAAACCTCCAGAGTGCATCTCCTCTCTCCAGCAGCTGTTTTGGGAACAGATGAATGGGTTATTTCCCTTTGAAAAGCTCAGTTCCCTCTTCATTGGCACTGCAGAAGGACTGACAATATGAGACTAGGCACTAAGTCTCCAGACAGCTGATATTAACTGAGATGACTCTGGACCATAGGCTGTACCCAGTTAACCAGTCCAGGTTTGCAGTGCCTTAGTAGCAGGCATGTGGCCCAGCAGAGTGATCCAGAGCACTGTGCTGATCTCCAAGCTGCCAAGGCAATGCAGAGAGGCAAGTGCTGCTGCTGGCATTCCCAGTTCTCTGCACTGATTGCACGAGGTTAGCCTTTACAGGATGAACTGATACTCCGCATTGAGTACATCAACAGAAAACACTTCATGAGGAGGATTTTGAACAGCCCTGTACAGCAGTAATCCTGATGGGGATTCAAGATCCAGAGTGTACTTCTCGGGCAGGCACCCACAGAAAGAGGGAGGAATGAAGGGAGGGAAGGCAGGATCAAGGCCAGTGCAGTAGCTTGCACGGCAGCACACTTGTCTTGGAATAAAATACATGTTTCTACACCCTCCTCACTTTGAGGTGGCTTGCATCCATAGCTGCCAGGATGACACCCATCCTGTATGATTCTTTGCATTCTTTTTGCTTTAGCTGAGCCATTGTGAAGAAAAGAGTACAAGACTAAGGAACCAGAGAGAAAATTGGCAAGGGAAGGCACTGCTGAGGATGGCCAGCATTTTATCCAATATTTCTTCATGTCAGGATTCATTAGCCATCCTGGAAGAGACACAAAATCCCCACATTCCCACATCAGTATAACCAGAAATGGTTTCTTCTCACTTGTTCTGCTTCTGGTACTATGATTCTTTCAGGGCAGCCCAGCTTTGACAGGAGGGTTAAAGGTGTGGCTCATTAGAGCTTGGCTGAGGCTTTGCTAAGCTAAGCAGAGCACCAGCACCCTTCCAATTGATCCAGGCAGAGGACCCAGGGTTTGGCCCAGATTTCCCATTTCTACAGTAAGCACTGTTGCCATGAAGCCCTAATGAGCCAAATCTAAGGAGCAAAATGTGGGCAGCATCTCCAGGTATTTCTGCACTGTCTTTAGTGGGTGGTGTTCAATGGTGGAGGCGTTCAGCCCTTTAAAAAAAGCCAAAGCTGGGTCCCTCCAGGGACTTAGGTGCAGTCCAGGTGCCTCCCTTCTTATCTCAAAATCTTGCCTATTCCAGAGCCTACCAGTTCAGGCATGAAGAAGTCTTTGCACAAAGACACAGGGAACCCTGTGGTCCGTAACAGCGATACTGCTAAAATGAGCTGCCTTTGTAGTCTGGCAAACCTGGAAAGTAGATAGTCTGAATCTCTTTCATGGACCATTGCCCTTCCTATGGTCTGTTTTGGGTGCCAGAGGGGCTGTTTCAACAACAGTCTCTAATCTTTCTGTGCCAGTTTCCCCATCTGCAAAAACATTTCTATTAGCCATAATGAATTCTGCTCACAGTCCTGAGTTGGAAACAAATGGAAATACTGAGTTTGTTGGACAGAGCAAGGACAAAATACCTAGCTTGCCTCTCTTCTCCATGGTTCCAAACATAAGTTTATACGAATGTGATCATTTTTTCTGAAAACATGTTAAATTGCTTTTTTTTAAATTTCCCCTTAGAAATGGAAAATGCTTGCAAGATTTTCTCAGCTGCCAAACCTTTGTCCTTGGAAGAAGCAGATGACTGATAGAGGACCAAAACTCTGTCACTAGCCATGGAAATTCCCAGGAACATGTACTTTCAGACTGATAGAATAAGGTGAGGTGACTGGCAAGTCCTGTCTTAAGTATTGACTTTATTTCATGCCAGGGACTTGCCCAGCCCTGAGCTCTAGTGAAAAGCACTTCACAAGAACACTTTTTGGGTGGGGCGTCAGTAATATTTTCAGCTGCTGGATATCAAACATGATTTTCAGAGTTGCCAATGTTCTTGATGCTGTGTGACTCACTGGATTTGGGAAGGAGTCCCACAAGCATGCTGATTACAGAGATATCTTAAAAATCTTTGGTACAAGTTAGCCACACAATTCTTTAATACACATATCTTCCTTTTTCACTAGGGCCCCTATTCTATATTTATTATCATGCACATTTTTTTAATTGACCAAGATCCTGCTACCGCTGAAAAAGTTGTTCTTGACTGCATACATACATGGCAGAGTCTTTGAAGTCCCATCTTGACTGGAAATTGAAGCTGAACTGAAGTTCAGCCTGAAAATTCTCTGATGAAGGGAAACATTCTTTGCTTGTCCTTTTAAACAGCCAGTTCTGTTAATGATGCCAAGCAGTTCCACTAAATATCCCATTTTGCACCAAACTGCCTGTAATTTCCCAGTCCACAGAAGACATGCCACATACCTTAATATTTTCTTCAGGCCAAGAATTTAGCATTGTTGCAATATGGCCTTTGTCATGGATGGTGATAAACAATCCCCTGAGAGAGGAAAAGGAAAGAAAGAGAAGAAAAATAAGCCTTGTAATAAAACTAGTAACTCCAAGATAACAGGTGAACTTGAAAATGGAGGGACATGAGCTGCTGAGTACAAAACCAGGCAACTCACTGATACAAAAATGAGACCTCAAGGTAATAGCAAGGTAAATTCTCATTTTCAAACCAAAAGTCTCAGCATCCTTAATGGCAACTTCACTCAGCAGCCACCAGTGCTGCACATTTAACACTTGTGAAACATCTTTGCTTCAGAGAGTAAAAACTCTGCCTTAGTGCAGAAGAGTTTTCTAGTTAAAGCAATTCTCATAAATGCAGTAGAGGCTGATGGTTTTACCGTAAGCCTTGTTACACATTCTTTCCTGAGGAGCTTATAGCTCCTGGCCACCCAAACAGTGAAAGCACAATCTTCTCACCCAGCTACCAGGGCAATGATGGGGATGGCTACTCCAGAGCTAGACATTTTGGGTCACCTCTCTAGTCCACAGAACTCCCATCCGAGTGGATCAATATTTGCCATGGCATTTGCTTCGATCAAGCCAAACCTGCCCTTTTAATAGTGCTTTTTTCCCCATGAATATCTGATCCCAGTTTTTGACATTCACCTAATGAAAACCATGAAAAATTATGAGAAGTGAAACAGAAAATTAAACGTTTGGATGTAACTTCAGTGTGAAGTGTTTACATGGACAATAACACGGCTGATTGCACGAAGGTTAATCACTTCTCAATGCAAAGGTCTTCAGGGTTTAAACAAAAGTGCTTTCTTTTTAAATAAAATTAGGAGCTGGAAGAGATCATTTTTGAAACATGTTTTAGATTTGTAGCATATTTTTTTGCCTGTCTGCTGTTGTTATCAAAAACAATATCCGTAGCAGGGATTCTTTCAATACCCAGGACAGTATTATTTACATTGACTGATCTCTGCTCTGATACTCTGGGATTTTGTTGAGGTTCCTTTTAGGCTGCACAACCCCAAAAGAAGCAACCTGTCCTCTATACCTGTGTCAGGGAACATTGCTTACATTGCTCACAGTGCTGTCTAATCAGTGCAAACCAAGGGCTCTAACTCGAGGACTCCCCTTGGCAGGAGGAGGCACCCATTTTTCTTGCCTTGTTATCTGCTCACAAAAGCAGGAGTTGTGCCAGCGATTAGTAACAGTTGGAAAAATGGAGAGATGCATTTTTGTTGCTTACATCTCTCAACTATTGCTCAGCCCCAGAAAGTTCAGATCCGGTCATGGTTTGGGCTTCTAATGTGAAATATTAGGGAGAAGAAGCTTGAAAACAACCTCCATTGTAAGGCCATATGAGCGATGGATAACCAAACATAATTGGGCTACTCACCCTGGCAAGGGCTTATCTCACATGCCTCTTCTAGGGGACAGATATCTTCCCACAGTCAACTGTGGGATTCCTAATGAAAATGCCCTTTACTTCGAAAAGAAGAAAAATAAAAGTGCTGACTTCAACACTGATCAAGTCACAATCACACAGACAGATCAGAAAGGCAAAAAAGGAAAATAACGGTTCATTTATTCAGTGTAATTCTTTAACACTGTGCCAATATCCAATGAACTAATCACATACACATGGCTTGCCTCAAAGACAGTATTCACAGATGTCAATCTTCATAAAAAGGGAGTACTGTACTGCTGCCATCTATGTTTAGAAAGTAGTTATTAACTGGGAATTAAAAGTGCAAATTAGTAACATCACTGCATATATTACAGGTTGTGATATGCTTTAGGAAGAATGCTGTTGTTTGAAGGTAACATTTTCCATACATAATAAAGACACCTATTAAGTGTCTAGCTGTGTGCCTCATACATTCACATCTCTTCAGTACTGAAGGGAGTCCACTAGCTATTTAACCTCTGAAAGATATCCTGTGCTCACAGCAGAAGCCAAAACCCAACTGTCTACCCACTGCTGGTCCTGCAGCTCGATGGAACTGAGAATTATTTCATAAAAAAGCGGAGAGGGAAGCTACCCTCTGCCCCCTGACTCTGGCCCTTGAATCGGGAGGGCAGTGGACTGGTCTCCAATCTCTGCTTGGGATTTGCCAGTAGAGAGAGTTCAGCTTGGGTCTTCCAAAATCTGATGACTGCTCTCACTGTGCTCCTTGGGAGTAGGACTCTCACAGCTGTCATCAGATTGGCTGGGCTTAGATAGCCTGGTTGGTGACTGAGAACCAAGCATGGAGAGACAGCCCTCTCAGAATTTGTTTCCTTCCCTAATATTATGTATTTGATGCTAATTGCTCCTTACTTTACTTCAGGCAAAATCAGATGGCTTATTTTAGACTAACACCCTAATGGCACTACCAGTGTTGCAAGGGAAACCATCAGGAGGAGCAGAAATGGTGACCCATATGGGGAAAGTGACCTCTCTCAATGACACGACCACATCAGCGCATTGTATCTAAGCAAGCCTCATATTTCACTAATGCTGAATCTGTGAGCCAAGAGCCCAGGTTCAATAAAACACCTAAATTTCCAGTGCCTTTAGGCAACCAGCTGAAGCAAGTTCCTGAATCTGGTTGAGGCTCTGTGGCCTCCCATTAGGTGTTCAAGCATTCAGAAGGGGATCCTGGTAGTAGTGAGCTGGAACTCCCTTTTCAGATGGAATATGCAATGACCAACTCTGACAGGCAGTTGAGTAAATCCATGGTGTTTTTGAGATGCAAAGGGAAACAGACACATCAGACTTTAGAGTCAGGGGTCGCAGGTATGTCCTCATTTTGTATGATCCCTCGGAGAGTTGTGCTCTCCCTCCTGACAACAACTTACCCACAGAGATGAGCTGGCCAATTAGTTAAAATAACATGCCCCAAATTGGCAGAGGGTTTATCTGTCCAAAAATCCCTTCTGCAAGACAGGCAGAAGGAACAGACAAGCTCCACAAACTGAACTCAGCAAAAGCTTTGCTGATGAGTGAACAGGGAAGAGTAGCAGCCAGGTTTCTCTCAAGGACACACAAACTCTTTACTATGAGGGTGGTGAGGCACTTGAACCAGAGAAACTCTTGCTGCCCAGATAAACTGTGGATGCACCTTCCCTGGAGGTATTCAAGGCCAGGCTGGATGGCCTCGAGCAAGATGGTCTAGTGGAAGGTGTCCCTGTCCACGGCAAGGGGTGGACTACATGATCTCTCCTCATTTGCAACCCAAACCATTCTATGATTCCATGATTACAGGAGAGATAATAGGAGCAAAAGCTTATTTGTGCCTTTGAGAACAGCAAAGTAGAGCTCTGAATACTAAGAGGAACAGGTTGATCTAGATGGACCAGTAGTAAATAAGAAACATCCAAGTGGCAACGAAATGAATTAACTTGATTTTTCTGTGGAAAAGATGCAGCCTAAGCATTCTGAAGGAGAAATGAAACCTCAGCAACCTTTATCATCTTTATTCTGCCTTTATCATTGTGTCTGCTCCAACTCCCTTAGGATTACAGTCGATAAATTGATTCAGAGAAACAAAAAGAAATGAGGCAGTTTTCCTTTAATCTCTTTCAGACTCAATAACAAGGATTCAATTAAAATGTAAAGCTAAAAATGTAAGTAATTTTGATCAAGTCACGTAACATGGGCATTGTGTGGGGCAGAGACACGATGTTTTTCCAGACCAGAAAACTCACCTGTGCCCAGGAACCTGCCATTCTACATGGGTTCAGTCATGCATGGGGACAAAAATACAAGAATTAGAGCTCAGTAAAAATTAACTGCCTCAGCAATTTCAATCCAGAAGATAGATGCTGCACCATTATTTCTGTTAAATAGAAACCTTCAGAGAGCTGTTAGCTTCGTGGGGGTAATTAAAAGCAGGGAGTGCTTCAACCTGCATTCATTATGGTTTCAGAGCTGCAGTCTCATATTCAGTCCGTTAACGTCACAGGTTTCACTACAGCTGCCTTTAGTTAAGGTGGAAGTCAGACTAGATTTTATTGTGCCACTGAGCATGTCCGTAAGACTCCAGGAAACTTCAAGGAGAGTTACAGCTTCTTAATTTGTCACTGAGGCAGTATTTCTGTCTGGATGTCATCAAGTCCAGTCTAGCTGCCTGAACTGGACTGCAGGATCTAGCAAACTGCAAGTCATTGCAGAATCCATCAAAGGGCTTGAGTATGTTCACCCACACCATACAAGACGTTTTCTCATCCCTTAGCCAGGGACATAATCTTTTCTTTTCTGATTTTATCCTTACTGAGTTCATGGCAGTACTCCAGGACTTAAAAAAGTATACCATGTGAGCCATAAGAAGGATCCTGCTCTGACCCCCAGTACTGGTTAGATCTTGGTCATCCTGATGGCATTCTAGAAGTCTCACAATGAAGACATCCCTTAACTGCAAGGCTCATTTTAGAAAAAGTTCAGAGACAAGGAAAACATGGCACATGCCCAGAGGAAGTGGTACTAGATACTGGTGATGGCTTTTTGGAATAACATTTATATTTTCTACAAGGACACGTAGTGATAGGACAAGGGATAATAGCTCTTTCAAACTGAAAGAGGGCAGGTTTAGATTAGATATTGGAAAGCAATTCTTTACTTTGAGGATAGTGAGGCACTGCAACATGTTGCCCAGAGAGTCTGGGGACTTGCCATCCCTAGAAGTGTTCAAGGCCAGGTTGGATGGGGCTTTGAGCAATCTGACCTAGTGGAAGGTGTCCCTGCAGGGAGATTTGAACTAGATAATCTTTAAGGTCCCTTCTAAACCAAACCATTCCATGATTCTATGATTCTTTTAGACATATGGGAAGGAATTAGTTTTAACATGTCTCAAATACTAGAAAAAAGAAATATCCTTTAATCCTTTCATTCAATAAGCAGTTACTTCTTTTAAAAGGCTAAGTAGTGTTCCCCTTTCTGACAGTCCTGGTTAGCAATGCTGACTTGTGAGCTATTTCCCATTAGAAAAAACAGTGGAGCCAGCAGTGCTATCTCTAAAGCGCTCTTGTTTGTTTACAGAGAGTGTTCATTCTCCAAAGCACAGAGGGGAGTGAAAAACATTATGCAATCTTTCCTCACAGCTCTAAATCTCTCCTCACTTCCCTCCTACCCAGAAGTGTCTCTCCCTCTCCTAATGGCTTTTCCTTGGCAAACACCAATGCTCCTGTGGCTACGTTTGCAACCCTCCTGGTGTAGTCTTGCCCCACTGCTGCCTCTGACATGAAATCAAACAGAAATCCACTGCAATCAAATGCAATCAATGCCTTTGCTTTGTCAAGCTCCATGTAAAACCTCTTTGGCCATCGCTGTGCTCTTCTTCCAGTCTTTTCCTGTCCTGTGGGTTTGGGCAGCATTCCTATGACTTCAGTTACCCGTTTACATCTATAAAGTTAATGGCCTCTTTACACTTATCATATATGAGTAACAGTCAGCAATTATACCCACCAGTATTCACATCACACTGGTCAAAAGCCACAAAAGGGCAGAACAAATGATGGCACTGCATCACTGATATGTATACTAGCATGAAGCAAAAGGACATTACTCTTTGATTTGCATGAACTTCCCTTACTAGTCAAAACAGAAAATGATTGTATATTTATGATCTGCGGAGGAAAAGAGGCACCACCAGAAGGACATCAAAAGCTCCTAAGTTGACAGGACTTGAAAAACCCAAGCCCTCCCACTCAACTATTGCAGCTTCATCCTTCTTCTCCTCGTTGCCTCCTCCAAAAGGACCTCTCTCTGAAGAATAGAATACTTGCTTAGTAAGGGAAAAATGTATTTGCACAGTCTTATCCAATATTTACTGACACTGCAATGGTCAGGCTTGCTCAGGGTTTGGTATATAGCAGGAAGAACACAAAAAAACCCTCAACTGCAAGTTCCACGTGCTTTCTGCACAGAGATTAAGTCCATCAGCCTTGTTTATCGGATTTCAGAAAAAGGTGTCTTCTTTTATGGGCTACCAGGCTTTGCCCTATACAATTACTTGTTCCTGAAAAGAGGAACTGATGGAGAAAAGTAGATTAAAATGGTAGCTAAGGCCCCTAATTCTTCAGATACCTTCATCCAGCCAAAGAAAGGTCCTTCCAAGGAGTCTGGCTCCTTTTGTGTGTGTGCTGCCACACCAGTTCAGTGAATTGCAAGACTAAAGGTAACAAAACTCAGGTTTTGTTTCATTTTCTTTGCACTAACTTCTAGTCTGGGTGCTATGAGGGGAACTTGCTCCACAAATGAGGAGATGATAAAAACTACCGTGTAAGTTAACATTAAGGAAATGCACATTTTCCCAATACTTATATCAGACAAGCAGGCATCATGAGTAAGTGTTTTTATCTGGACAGGAATGGCTCATTCTTGGAATACTAATAAAGGTTAACTGTCTCCACTTACAACCTGAAGGTGATGAAATTCTACTCACATAAAAGTCCTTGAGCGTTTTAACTTAATTTGGCCTGGACTTCCCTTAGAAGACATAGGAAGTCCATGGGAAATAATTTCTTAAAAAAGCAACAAACAAAAGAGATGAGTCAGATCTTTGCCAGCATCCCAGCCTGCACCAGCCTGCTGCTGGACAGCCATGAAAAAGTTGTGAGACAGCAGCCAGAAACCTACAGTGAGTTATAAGTTTGGACAGAAAACGGCTCTGACAGGCATGGCACAAGCTGACTTTCTGCAGGGATCACAGCCATGCCTTACACAAAGGCATGATGCTCTCGGAAAACCTGGAGCAAGACCGTCTCAGAGTAACACTGAAATCCACATGTCAGAATTATTTTCACACTCAGGAAATGAAAAACCAAGTTGGCTTGTCACGGTGGGAGGATGCTGACTGCCGCTGCACGCCGCTCTGTGCTCTTTGCAGTCTGGCTGAATTATGCCCCAAGCCCAGCTGACTGGCAGGTATTTTGGCTGTCCAAGGCTGCAAAAGGGACACACGCGAGGGAGGGATCAGCTGGTGGACTTGGCTTTTGTTGTGGACTAACCACAGAAAACTCTCCCTGCCTGCCAGAGGAACAGGCTGGAGGAGCCACTCTGGATTTAAGGCCAGTGTGTGCTAGAGATGAAATAAAATGTGGTTACAGTAAAGGCCTACATTTGGTTTTATTTATTTTCACTTTCAAAACTCATATACAAAACTGACAGGTTGAGCAATATGAGCCTTTAGGGACATTTCCACCAGCTGCACCCCCACTGTTGACTTTTTTTGGTTCTGGTCTCTGCCAGAACAGGACAAAAGGCTTCAGAACAACAAAATAAACTTTGAAATGGTTTGGCTGTTTTAGGGAGCTTGAGATTACAAATGCCTGTGGGCTACAGACTTTGGAGAGAAAGTATGTGCTAGCATGCACTGATTTGTCTAAATACAGTACAATTAATCATCAGATTGGACAAAATCTCTGTGACGATTCATCAGCTATTTTTTTCATATTTGTTTATAATAAAAGCCAAGAAATTTTCATTGCTTTAGGTAATTTTCTTTGTAAATTGCAGGATGCTGACCAGTACCCTGAGGCAATAATGAAAAAATAACAGAAACCAAGCACAAACAACTATTAATGAAAACTTTACAGAGATTTATAAGGCAATATATCTATAATTTAAGTACAGTAAGAGATTTAATTTCAAATGATCTGGAACAAGAATAATTTCATTACTACCTTAACGTTGTCACCATATATTTTAGGCAGGAAACCCAAAATCCAGTGTGGAAGCCAGAAGATGCAGGCTCCTAGGTACAATAATGAAAGATTCACTATCCACACAACCCCCCTAAACCCCCACCAGGAAATCTCCATGATCCCAAGGGATGGAAAGCTGCTAAGCTGTAGGAAACTGCCAAAGATCAGGTACAGAGAGATTTAAGTGTGCACATCCGAGTGCAAGCTGTAGCTCTCCCCATGCTTTGGCATAGTCCAACCCCTGCCACAGCAGGAAGGTCCAGACCACAGCCTAAAGCAAAGCTTTTGGATTAATCTCCTATCTGCCAAGTTATTAACACCCACCACTATTTTTAGCAGGTTTTTTTTTTCCAGGAAAAGGGCAATCATACTGTGTCCTCTCTCACCTGCTAGCTCATTTCAACAAATTTATCAGAAAGGCAAAGGTCTCAAAGATGTTTGTTCCCATACTCTTTTATGAAAATTACTCTTGAGATAAAGAGAAAAGATAAAGGAGTTCATGTCCTCACCACTCTGAGGAGGGGAGCATAGACCTTACTCTGACAATTATTCTGACAGCTTCCCAAAAACACAGTTTGCAGCTGCACACAACATGAGCTGCTTCCCACCGAGGACCTACTCCAGTACCTACTAAGCCCTCACTAGCCCAGCCCTAGCAAAGCCTTAGAGCTTTCATGGGCTGCAGGAATAAGCAGAAGGCAGAGAAAAGGAGGAAAAAAGGTGATTGTAGAGGAAATCAAATGAAGAAACAGAATGGTTATGGGGCAGGATCAAAAAGGCACAGTTAGGAAATCAGAGGGGACAGCAAGCAGAGCACTGAAAGCTGTGCTCAGTGCTCCCTAAGGAAGAGGTGAGGCAAGGGGAGCAGCACAAGCTGGTATGAGTGGCTATGGTGAAGCACAGGTGGATATGGAAAAAGGACGAAGGGGATGTGGAAAGGAACATAAGGTTTCACAGATATTAAATGTTAGGGGACAGAGGACAGAAACCAGGAGGAATCCCGGATTTATTGGTTCTGCTACTCAGGAATTAGCCTAAAGAATAAATATCCTTTCTTCCTCTCCAGGGGGAATTTGATGGAGAAAGACCAGCTCAGTACCTATTGTTATTGGTCATCGTGAAGCAGAGTGAAAAGGCAGAGGTTGGAATCAGGTCCCCAATGGATCTCTGCTACCCACATTCTAGGATTAAGGGAGGAGGCAAGCAGACCCATGTTGCTCTTGGCTTGTCATGAGCTGCTTTTCCCTACCGTATTCTCAGGACTGGATTCTCTGGCTGAACCAGAGAACTGCCAAGTCATAGCATAATTCAGGGATTAAATCCTCCTTGTATTTTAAAACTTGACAACTCCAAATTTCCCAGTGTCCTTTTCAGGAGTGGTGTTTCAGTACTGTTTAGGAGGACCTCCAAGAAAGTCTGTCTGTGTAAGGATTGAGCTGCCGGAGCCAAGCACTGGGTAAGAGCCAAGCAGGTTTGCAGTATGGGGCCTGACTCTGGCTTACCTTCAGCACCCAGAGCTCCCTTCTTGCTAAAGTGCAGGAGGGAGAGGGAAAGACCAGACTGCCTTCTGCCACCCACAAATAAATTTACAGATGCAGATGGGTAAAGACCAGGAATTGAGGTGAGTCATAAATTTCCACCATCCAGGGATTCCACCAACCAGCAAATGTGGGCATTTCCCAAATTCAGTAACCTTTGCTGCATTTAAACTCATCATGCTCAAGGGGCTTGATGTTCTTTGCTCAAAAACAATTTTAAGTGTAGGAAAATTTGACTTGGCCTTGATTTTCCTCTGCCTTTTCGGAGGTTCAGTCCTACGTCCGACTGTGTGCTGGATCCTGGAAGTATCTCAGTAACTGGAAGATTACAGGATTACAAAGGGAAACACGCTGAGATGGTCAATCAGTGCTGTTGCTCAGTTGATTTTGACCAAGGAGCCCTTATCTGTTTCACTGCTAAACACACAATGTATTCTGTTTTACTTGATAATGCAGAGGTTAAGGTGGGATCAAAAACCCCTGGGAAGTTAGATTAAGTCCTACCCTGATTATATTTCCTTCCTGTGCTGTGCAAATTCCTCCAGGACTCACACCTTCCCTTTTAAAGTGCACTGCAGGGAGCCCCAAGAATAACACCAAATTAGAACAAAGTTTGACAAAGATCAGAAAGATTATTTTGACAATACCAGAGAAATCAGCTTCCAGATAAATGAAATATAATTTGGTATACTTTTAGTGAATCCACCTAATAAAAAAAATCTAACTTTTGCCATAAATTGCAGCAAATACAGAAAACAGCAGCAGCTTTTATATGAATTCTTCCATAATCAGGTCATAGAATCATAGGATCAGAGAGCTGTTTGGTCTGAAGGGGACCTTAAAGATAATCTAACCATGGCAAGCCATCTCATCACGGCACACCTCTTGCCATGGGCAAGGAGACCTTCCCCTAAACCAGGTTGCTCAGAACCCCATCCAATCTGACCGTGAACACTTCCAGGAATGGGGTATCCACAGGTTCTCTGGGCAACCTGTGCCAATGACTCATCACCCTCACAGTCACAAACTACTTATATCCAATCCAAACCTACCCTCTTTTAGTTTAAAACCACTGCTCCTTATCCTATCACTACATGACCTTGTGCAAGCCCCTCTCCAGCTTTCCTGTAGGCCCCCTTCAGGTACTGCAAGGTGCTACAAGGTGTCCCTGGAACCTCCCCTTCTCCAGGCTCAACAACCTGTCTCTCTCAGCCTGTCTTCACAGGAGAGGATCTCCAGCCATCTGAGCATCTTTGTGGCCTTCTCTGAACTCTCTACAACAGGTCCATGTCCTTCTTGTGTTGGGGGCCCCGGAGCTGGACACAACACTCCAGGTGAGGTGTCACCAGTGCAGATAGAGGGAAGAATCACCTCTCTTGCCCTGCTGGCCACGCTGCTTTGGATGCAGCCCAGGACACGGCTGGCTTTCTGGGCACAATCCGTGGCTGTTCTACAGCCCAATGGATACTGCTGTCCAAGGTTTTCATGATAGTCAGCATCATTTCCCCTCAAATTTACATCCTGGTATTCATGATTCTAAATAATTCTTCTCCCTCCTCCCTGTTTTTGGCATTTTTTGTTTGAGGTGGGGTTGTTTCTTGTGGCAGCAGCATAGATTTATGCCAGATCAAAGGAGAACACATTCTCTTCTATTTCCTTCACCAGGTCAACCTCTTTCTTTTGGACAACTCCACCTCTTCCTTCGAGCTTCTCCTGGTAAATCAGGGAACAGACTTAAATCTAAATCTCCTCTGACAGGAGCGGAAAGCCTGACCTTCATAAATTAACATGAGATTTGCTGTTAACTTCTGTGGGCCTGACATTTTACCTCATGCCCATAGAAGTTTCTCATGGTTGTTAGAGCCAGTGCATACACATTTTTCTTAGGAAATGTGAAGAAAAGAGAGAGAGAGAAGAGGGGAGATATGGAACAAGGAGTGCTGACTGTTTTTCTAATGAAAAACATAGCTAAGTCCTTTTTCACTCCCTTTTTCACTCATTGCAATGTATTAACTGTGGTACAGCCTCACAACACCAGCAGTGTCCATCCCATTCCCCAGCCTCCATGGAACCTCAGATCAGGACTGATACACCAGCTCTTCTCTCTGTATGCCCACAAGCCAATCTGTGCTCATCTCCCCATTTTGAAAAACACTTCACTGAAGTGGAAGCAGAGAAGGGACAAGGATAGGGGTTCAGCATGCTGAAAAGACTTGCCTGAAGAAAAAGTGGGAGGAGAGGGAGCAGTGGGAACCTTTGAATTACTTTGCCATCTCTCAGCAGTTCCAAACAGGCTGAGCCATTTTTAGCAGCCCTGGGCTCCCTCTGCATGAACTACTTTCTCCTCACCTACGCCAACCACCGTCTTCCCCCCCTCATTCAATAATCTTGTCCCACACCAACGACTGTCCCCCCCCATGTCTCCTGACAACCTCTCCAGGGCTTCCTGATTACACACGGTGTCTGTGAGACTTCCCACAGACATTCCCTCCCCTTCAGTCAGTTATGAGACCAGTCTTTGGGCGCCTGTGGCAATGTTACCTAAACACACTGTTAAACACATTCCTCTTCTCGTGCACTGACTTCAGCTGCCTCTGGGAGAAGGCTTAACCAGGCTGGTAGCAACAAGAGAAGTTGTGATGACCAGTGTTTTTACAAGGAGTCGAGATTGTCTAAAGGGGTTTCAAAACAAACTTTCAGGACAATAATCCAAACCCCAGTCTTCCCACTCGCTTCTGGTCTCCAATGTTTTGTTGAAGAGAGAGTGCAGAAAATTCTCTGGTTAGGGACAAGCCTATGGGATTCACGCTTTTGTTCTAATTCTATTTGGTTTGGTCTTAAAGTGTCCAGAAATGGCAGGTAACTTTCCCTCCTGCTGCTCAGATGGCACAACACCACAAAAAAAAAGCCACTCAGCAGAGCCAGACCTGCTGACAAGACTATTCTGTAGATTGACTGATGTTTCATTTACTCATTTTTCATCAGAGACACAGATCATTATTCTGTCAGACTTAATTTTCACACCATCTGCATCCTGTTAGCTTTCTCCAGGTTCAGCTTAATCCCAACATGTTTTGCATTGTTCTGAAAGCAGTTCTGAAGGATATTTACGTTTGTAGGAAAAAAAGTGAACTTAGGCAAGTTTTTTCTGTCCTCATAACATTTCTGCAGTGGTTATACACGAACCTTTTCCAGTCCTGCTCTCAGGGGATGCCAAAACCTTTTGAGGAGCAGCTGACAACTTTATACTTTCAAATACCATTATGCTTATGAATTTACCATTGTCTTGAGAGACTGTGGTCTTATGCCACTGCAATAAACTATCCCTCACCATCACAGAAAAAATAAAACCCTGATTCCATGCCCTAAGCTTCCTCTTTACTATTTCTTTGTGAAGAAGTATAGTCCCTTTCAAAGATACTGTCACAATCAAAAGGGATCCTCAGGCTTAAAACATACCTTTTAAATAGCATTACACATGTTCAGTCCTGTGCTGCATAAGGACCCCCATGATATTCACTAAGTACATTTAACATTTAAAAAAAAAGAGCAAAAAAGGAAAAAAAAAATTCTACTATGCACTTTGTAGAGGCTTTGTATTCTTATTCTAAAGCAAAAAGGACTCTCAACCACAGTCTGAAAGCTTATAGGGGTGGTAGAAGCATTTCCTAAGGAAATGGTCACTCTATGTGTCAGTGGGATCAAAGAACAAAGATTCCCCCTTCCTTCCCTCATTTAGTGTCTCAAAGTTGCAAGCCCTGCTCTGTTGCCCTGCTGTGTTACATTTCATTCTTTCCTTCTACCAAACTTCTGACGAGGATAAGGGATTCCTGGGCTTTGAAAAGCAATCACTTCCAAGGCCCATATTCCTTAGTACCTAGGATAGCCTGTCCTGTGCTTGAAGCTAGTTTTGCTATCACTGCTGCTGAACATAAGCAAACCTGCCCTCCCCATGCCTTGAGCAGCTTGCTTCTGCTTCAGCATAGTCAGCACAGCTCCTGTCCAGGTGGCAGTGAACTGGCTATTTGGATTACTGCCAGCCTGGCCCAAAAAGGGCTTGGATCTGCCCAGATTTATCC
>VZTG01000090.1:0-53778 GCA_013397845.1 Melanocharis versteri
TTGTTCACTGTTACTGTTTCTGTAACTGCAGTGCCCTGGGAGTGAAGTTACAGAACATGGGCTGCTCTGCAATGTTTTGTTCAGATTTTGGATTAAAAGTGTCCCCTAGATACAGCAATTCAGTTTTAAGAGGTGATTTAACTACGAAGCCACTAAAAAAGGGAAGCCCCTGGCAGCCCTGGGATGAAATGGATCTGTTTGGCAGGCAGGGGCTTAAGGAAAACATCATTTTTGAAACAGGTAGCACCCAAAGGAAAATCTCCAAGTAGGATTTGAAAGAGGGCAACTGGGTAACTTGTGCAGGAAATAATTTCTGCAAATAACTTGTGTGAGGAACAGCAGCGGAGGAAATATAAAATCTGCATTTGAACAATGGGAAAGGCTGACAGAGTCTGGCTTATGGGCAGCAAGAGGGAGATCTGGGGACAGAGGGAGATGCTGAGTGACTCTGAGAACAATTTTAGTTCTGTTCAGGAGGAATGTGTGGCCAGGGTGGTGGAGGTGAGGGGTGGGGATGGCCCAGGGGAAGGAGGAGAGCAAAGCCCCAGGGAACCACAGCTGCAGGGATTTTATGCAGGAGGAGCTCAGCTTAGGCACAGTCTGGGTGTGAAGGCTTTAAAAGTGATTGATATTGATGATGCCATCCATTAAAAGTGTTGATACTGGCTGTGGCAGGGAGTGCAGAGCCCGTGGACTGTTCATCCCTCACGTAAAGCACCTGAAGTTTGTTCCTCTCTGTTCCCAAGGAGATTTAGGGGAGAGGGGCTGAATTCTGGGGTTGGTGAGCTGGGAAATAAATCCGTGTGTGAGTCATTAATACACCAAATTCCGTGTGTGGGCACATCAGCCAGACCAGCACTGTGGAGAGGGGTCCCCAGAGCACCTCCCCTGATCATCAGGAATTCCAACAGAATTGTTCAGGGAATAAAGTGTGTGGTAACGCTGCAGTAATTGCAGCCTGGAGAACAGAACAGAACAGGTTAAATCAGGTGAGAAAGCCCAGTAAATGATCTGATTCATAAGGAGTCAGGTGAGTGCCTGCAGATGGGGTTGCAGATAGGGCTGAGATCCCATTTAGATATTCTCTGGGTGAAACAAGGAGTTGGGGAGGCTCCCGCTGCAGAGTCCATGTGGGGATGCTGTGGGGATGGAGAGGGGAAATGTGATCCTTGTCAAATCACTGGATATCAGTTCTCTAGGAATGCCACACGTGCTCATCTATCCACCTTTCAGTTTTGACAAAGTGCTTGGGAGATTGGTCCTAAAATTTGGAAAATTACCCGCTTTTATTTTCAGAAATTCCCAATTAAAGCTGCCTGTAGTTCCTCAGAATTCTATCCTGTGTGACACAAAACTGGGGACCTCGTCCAGTATTCCGAAGTGGTTTCTGTTGCCTAAAAAATATTTGGGGGGAACAGCGCTTGCGAGCCACCCTGGAGGAAGAGCAGTGTAAAAATAGCAGAAGGAAGCTGGAAAAGCAGAGGTGGGAATGCTCCTTTTGGAGTGGGCTGGGCCAGGATCTTGTGAGACGAGATTTTCTTGGTTTGCAATTGATTATCCTGGGAGATTACCAGTGACTGAAGGAGCTGATGCTGCACGTCAGCTCCTGCCTGCAGAAAATGCTGCCTGGGCAGGCAGGGAAAACATTCCCAGTTCTGGGAGCAGGCACCTGGATACTGTCACTGGGAAAATGGGGATGAAGAAAGTCCTGTGGGGTTTGTCAAACAGAGAGAGAAAAAAAAAAAATCAGATAATATCTGTTACACTTGAAAAAAACAAAGCAAAACGTCTGACTGATTCTAAGGAATGTTTTGTTTTCTGTTTTTAGAATGAATTTCTCACGTTCTTATTCTTTTCCCCATTCTTCTCATCAACGAGAGCTGTGGGAATTACCTGGATGACTCCAGTCCTGGTGCCACAATCCATTTTTTTAGCAGATATATTAATTGCTGTGTCAAGGCATGAAAAATTTGCTCCATTAGTGCAGGAGAGAGGAGCAACAGGTTGATCAAACCTGTGTGCAAAATTAAATCTGATTTAGATGAAGATGAGGAAGGAGCTGATTCTTGGAAAAATTAATGCGTAGCGATCAGAGAAAAGCAACTTTGGGGGGGTTTTGGAGGATTTCTGGTTTCCATGTGTGGACATCTGGAATGGGAGAAGGGAAGGAAAATAAATCCACCAAGGAACAGCTCCTTGTTATCTTTCGAGGCAGAAAGATGAGAACATCTGAGCCAGTGGGTAGCAAAGAATGTCAGTTATGTTCTAATCTGGATTGGTGAATAAAAAGATAATCATCAGTAAATTAGAAGAGGTGTTGAAAGCTCAGTTAATTATAGGAAATGAGGAAATTAGAGTGCTGAGTCTGACTGTTTCTGATTCACTTGTTAATTTAAAAAAAAAAAGAGTAGTGGGATTTTTTGTCATCTGTACTTTTGGCTCAGGTATGTAGTGATAGCACTAGGATTTTTTTATTTGATTTAATTTTTAATAGCTCCTCAAATTAGGGTTTTGTCTTTGGCTGAGCATCATCTGGAGGAGATTGTGGTTTTAATGCATCTCTCTAAGGTCAGGAATTGTTTTCTATTGCTCAGAGCCCACGTTCCTGCTGATCGTGAAGTGGAACACAAGAACTCTGTTGCCTCTTAAATCAGCGTCGTTTGTCACAATGATTTTAAGAAAAAATTAAAATTGTAGCTTGAGAATCTCCATATCTTATTTTTAACTCATGGTTAAATTCAGTGTGTGAGAGGGAGAAGTAGTTTGACCAGAGGAGTATTAAGAAATGTTTCAGCCAAGTTTTTGTGTCATAAAAAGCACAATTTATTTTTGCATTTACTTTAGGAATTTTCTATTTTTAGTCCTTTTTACTCTTTCTTTGAGTGCTTGCCCAGCAAACAGATGCATTTAAATGATCCATGAAGCCCCTTTCAGAGGTCCCCAGAGTTACCATCACCTACCAAATTTCTGATTTTTCATGTTTATTCTTGGAAGTAGCTTCTTGACATGAAATTAATGAAAAGCTCTTGATTTGTCAGACTTGGTTATGCAATAATTCTGAGCAAACGCGAATCTTCCTCGCAGTGCCTCTTGCAGTTTGGAAATCCCTTATGAAACCACACTGGAATTATTGGACAAGTTGCAGAGAATGGGATATTGACTGTTGGCAAAGGAATTGGGTGAAACAGAAACCCAGTGCTCCCCTGGGACTGGAAAATCAGCAGGAAAGCTTCCCAGGAGCTTGGAAAGTGATTTCCTTGTATTTTTAGGGGACCTTTGTGTATGCACAGCATTTCCTGAATTTACAGAGAGGTTCTTTAAATAGCAACAGCAACAAATACGATGCCTAAGTAAATAATTCCAGATGGTCCAGATATTAAACTGCAATTATATTGGAAAGGGCAGCATTTCAACATCTCAGGGCCTCTCTGCAGGTTTATGGATAGAATATTGTCCATATCAAACTCTTGTCCTTTAATCCCTTTTTCCCTTTGTTTGATCCATGGCAAGGGTTGGAATGAGCTGAGCTTTAAAATCCCTTCCAACCCAAATTACTCAAGGATTCTCTGGTTCTTTGATTCTGGAAAGAGGAAAGGATTCAGGAGCAGAGTGATTTTTTTCAACATCCTGTGGGGGAAATCTCATGCTCAAAGGATAATGATAATAATTTGATAGGATAAATTCTTTATAATCCTTTGATAAACAGTTTCCAGGTCCAAATTCTGTTTTAGCCAGAGCAGCAATTGTAAAAGGTGATATTTCCATGGGAAAAGGTGAAGAGGAGAAGAAACACATCCCCAGACTTTTGTGTCAAATGGGGATTTGATCCTCCTCAATTCCCCTTTTCCTGGTATTTTTTAATTTGGGATGATATTTCGGTCAGCCCAAGACAAGAAGAAAATGTGCATTTTCCTGACTTTTTGCCCTCTGTGAGAGGTTTTCCTTAGTGCCAGTAAGAGGGGGTTAAGCAGGATGAGATCCTCCAGCAGCTCTGTTTTTCTGGGAAAAGCTGGGAATGTGTTTGTGCCAAACTCAGCCGTGGGGCAGAGCTTCATCCCCTGGGCTGGGCCTTTAACTCCAACCAGCAGCAAAAGTGTGGAATTAGGATATGAGGAAGACTTCAGGGGATAAAAATCTGCCAGAGTTAGCCTGGAGCTCCTCGTTATGAGGGGACAGGGAAGGGGAAAACTCCAAAGAGCAGAGATCCAGAGCCTGGATCAGAGCTGCTGATCAATACCCAGATCCAGAGCCCGGATCAGAGCTGCTGATCAATACCCAGATCCAGAACCTGGACCAGAGCTGCTGATCAATACCCAGATCAGAGCTGCTGATCAGTACCCAGATCCAGAACCTGGATCAGTGCTACTGATCAGTGCCTGGATCAGAGCTGCTGATCGATGCCCAGATCAGAGCTGCTGATCAATACCCAGATCCAGAGCCCGGATCAGAGCTGCTGATCAATACCCAGATCAGAGCTGCTGATCAATACCCAGATCCAGAGCCTGGATCAGAGCTGCTGATCAATACCCAGATCAGAGNAATTTTAGTAAGGAGTTGATAGAAAAGGGGATCTTTATTTGGAGGCCTTCAGGGGCAGCCATGGAGAGATGTTCACAAAAGCCCCCGAAGGCCTTCAGATAAAGATCCTCTTTTCTATCAACTCCTCAGTAAAATTATCTCGAGTTTCATCTCCAGGTTGGGAAAAAGGCAGCAGGGAGCCAGGATGGGACAAACCACAGGCCAGCGAGACTTTTCCAGGGCTTCACCCACAGCAAGCGTCCCTCACTCCATGATTTGCTCAGGAACATTTGTGTGTGGGCCACGGGGGTTTACTGCCACCTCGGAGTGTGGCTGAGAAATAAAGGATATTATCTGAGGACGGGGGTTTATTGCCACCCCGGAGTGTGGCTGAGAAATAAAGGATATTATCTGAGGGCCTGTTTCCTCACCTGACGTTTGCCAGGTGTGGGACAGGGCAAATTTCACCCTGAATCCCTGCATTCCTAAAGCTTGGAAATCCCTTCTAACAGATGTCAATCCCAGTCAGACTCATTCCTCGCTCCGACTGGAAAAGAAGCAAAATGCATTCCTTTTTTTGTTGGTTTTTTTTTCCCCTCCCCTTCTTTCCTCCTTCTTAACTTTGTCTAGGAATTGTGGAACCGCTTTAATTGACGCGGGGTTATTACTGTAGGTTTTAGCTAAGGTTAATAAAGCAGAAATTTAATAGATACATTAAAACGTCTGGGAGAGTGGCTGAACGTTCTCGTGAGCGCTGGCATTGACCTCGCTGCACTTAAGGGCTCTGAGTCAGACTCCTGACGCCACGAGGCGCAGGGAGAGTGGGGATGCATTTGTGCCTTGGGTGTAATTCTGCTAATTCAGCCTCGCAAGCTCTTGGGTGCACCAAGAGTTATTTCAGGCGTTGCTTCAGCACAAATTTAGGAACAAAAAAAAAAAAAAAAAGAAAAAAAAAAAAAAAAAAAGAAAAGAAAAAAAAAAAAAAAAGAAAAAAAAAAGAAAAAAGAAAAGAAAAAAGAAAAAAAAGGAAAAAAAAAAGGGCTTTTCTAGTTGTGGGTTGTTTAAGTTTATTTCCCCCTGCAGTTTTGTTTATTGGTGGTTAAAATCTTGGTATCAGTTGTTTGCGGCTCTTGGCGTACGGTAATCAATAAAAATGGATCAGAGGTGAGGAAGGCAGCATCCCTGGAATAATGAATCTCGTTTCTTTCTCCCAGGGCTCGGTTTTGGCCTTGCTCCCAGTGCACATGGAGCGTGTCCCTGCTTTAGGAGGGGCTGGGTTCGTTATGCAAAGGGAATATGATAAAAGTGATGCCGTGAAACTTCTGATCAGTTCATGGATCAGCAGATCAGCCTGGGTTTGCAGGGACCTTAAAGCTCATCCCATCCCACCCCTGCCGTGGCAGGGACACCTCCCACTGTCCCAGGCTGCTCCAGCCTGGCCTTGGACACTGCCAGGGATCCAGGGGCAGCCACAGCTTCTCTGGGAATTCCGTTCCAGCCCCTCACCACCCTCACAGCTAAAAATTCCTTCCCAGTATCTGAGCTAAACTTCCTCTCAGTTTGAATACATTCTCCCTTGTCCTGTCACTGTCTGCCCATGTAAAGTGTCCTTCTCCATCTCTTTTTAATTCCCCTTCAAGTACTGAAAAGCCAAATTTGGATAAATGTGCTCGTTTGCCTTTTTCTCGTGGCGAATTTCAAACCAAAGATGTGAATTGCCTTTCATCCAAAGGCTCCTTGCTTGGGCAACTGGGCTTCATCAGAATTGTGGTTCTGACTGTTGAATTTGCCTCTTCCTGGGGAAGTTTTCCTCCTTGAACTGCTGAGTTTTCAATCTGCTCTGAGGGCTGGGTGTGCCGTGTTCAGCTGGACCTGTGCATGGGCCATTAGTCTGGCATAAAGACATCTCAAATCAGTGGGAATTCATCCCAGGCACTGCCAGGGCTGCCAAAATTTATTTTAAGCCCTTACATGAAACTGGAACACGCCACATCGCCTCGAACTCTGCTTGGACAAACTGTGGATTGTCCAGATCTTCCTGACTCCAGTGCAACAAGTCACATGTTTGTAATTAATTCATGGTTGGAATCAAGATGTAGATGGGGCTGCAGAGAGAATCAGTGATTGCTGCAAGAGTCATTTCCTTGCGCAAGGCAATTGAGCTGCCCTGAATATTAAGCTCTCCTAATTAAAATCACATATTCAAGTATGTATTTATGCGTGGAAAAAAGTAAGTTAAGAAACCTCCAGAAAACAAAAGCTTGTGGCTTTCTCGTATCGGTTTCCAAAAAGGAAAACAACAACAAAAAAAGAAATAGTGATACGTGATGGAATAAAACTTCAATCTGGATTTGAAATGCTTTCAAATATTGCCTGAAAAATTAAATTCAGAGGATATCACTGCTGAAGAGGATCCAAGTTATCACTAAATATTTACCTTGTTGCCGGCCTGACGTTCTAAACACTCACCCAGACAACAGTGGAGCCAAAGTGGAGCTTCTGTGTTATTATTTTATTCTGAGATATGGCAAGTGAATAAGAGGAAAAAGCTGAAATTCTTTGCTTGTTTCTGGCGCAGAAAAGCATGGAACAGAACAGACTTCTGTTTTTATAACATGGCTATCAGTAATAGGCTAAAAATACGCCTTGTGATTGAAGTGTTAAGTGCTGAATTGATTATTTCTATTAGCATTCACAGCTATTGGGAGTGGATTTATTAAAAGCTCCCTTGCAGCAGCAATCCGGAAACATTTACAGGGATGTGCACTTTTAATGGAAGAGCTGAGTTTCACTCCGGGCGAGTGGGAGGGATTATGAAATGTCAGTGTTTATCTGCAGTTGGAAAAACAGGGAAATCTGAAGCCTGTGTGCTGTATATGTGTAATTCGGAATGGCAGGACATGGGGAAGGGGTTCACACTGAAAGAGAGGAGGTTTAGGTGGGATTTTGGGATGGAATTCCTGGCTGGGAGGGTGGGGAGTGCCTAGCACAGGGTGCCCAGAGAAGCTGTGGCTGCCCCTGGATCCCTGGAATGTCCAAGGCCAGGCTGGAGCAGCCTGGGACAGCGGGAGGTGTCCCTGCCCATGGGAGAGGGTGGGACAATAAAATCTTTAATTGGCTTTCCAACCCGAACCATTCCACAATTCCCTGATTCTCTGCGTTTGTCCCTGTGAGGAGCACTCTCTCCTGGCCTGGCACGTGTGTAACTCCGTGTGCACTGTCCTGGTGACTCTCTGTGGGATGTGTCCCTGTGGGATTTCTCCCTCTCCCCACATCCCAGTGCAACGTGGGACGTCTTATCTGAAAGCTGAGCTGGTATCAGCTGCCTCCTCTCCCAGACTTATCGATGGCTCCGTGTCTAGAACGCTGACTCTGCTGCCTCTGTCTTGGCCAGAACCAATCCCAAAGTTGATTACCAGCTCTCAGTAATTAGTTCAGGAGAGGCAGAAAGTGAGCAGGAAATCGGACAAATAAAGAAAAGCAACAAATAACAAAACGAGAGTGCTCAGCTTGTAGACAAGCATTTAGTAATTAAAAATATTAATGAAAAAATAGCCTAATGCACATGGAATCTGTCTGTGAAAGAGAACCTTTAAGAGAGATATTAGGGGAAAAAATAAGTGCAGAAAGTTTATGTGAAGCAAAGGCTACATGTTCTGGGAGTGCTGTTAATTATCTTTATCTTGAAATGACTTACAGATCTCACAGACGAAATTTAGAAATAGTGCTGAACTTAAACATAAATATGGGGGGTTAAAAACCCCTCCAATACTAAGCTGACTGTGGCTACTGAAGGGAATGAGATAAGATCCCAGAATCCCAGACTGGGTTGGGTTGGAAGGGACCTTAAAGCCCATCCCATTCCAGGAGCACCTTCCACCATCCCAGGCTGCTCCAAGCCCCGTCCAGCCTGGCCTTGGACACTTCCAGGGATGGAGCATCCACCTCCTTCCACAGCTGTATCCACAGGGAGGAGAATTTTCCACGTGGGGCTTGTGGACTGCTGGTGATTTCTGACCCTGACTTTAGAGGAGTCTGAGTATCACTCAGTGAGATCCTGCTTTCCCAGTTACCACTGGAGTCTCCTCCTGCTTTCCCAGTTACCACAGCAGTCTCCTCCTGATTTCCCAGTTACCACAGGAGTCTCCCATCTTTGACCACAGTCTGGGGCTGTCCCTGATAGCATCAAGAGCCTCTGGTCCTTAGCTTGCAGTGCCTCCACCTTTGATCTCTGTGTGGGTGGTGGCAGAGGGCTGAGGAGAGAGGCGGGAGGAGGGAGTTTTCCCTTTGATTTGGTCAGCAGGATTCCCCTGGGGGATGTGGAAAAAGCAGCTCCTGTGGCAGAGGGAGCGGGTGAGAGCCCAGCACTGGTGTGTGAGCCCAGGGTTTGGGTTGAAAGGCCTGGGGACAGCAGGAAAGGACAAAAGGACCGTGCAAGATCTGCAAAACCAGCAGCAGCCACTGATGTGGGAGGCAGAGCTTCCGTGTATTCCTTAATTAATCAAATGGATCATCCCATGACTTTGGGTTTACTTGGAGATTTGTGATTTCTTATTTCCCCTCTCGGGAGGCTTTTCTGAGCCCATCACACCTCACACAGCCAAGGGTTTGCACAGTGAGCGGGGCTCAGCCTCAGCTTCCACGTGCAAAGTCCAAAATGATCTTTTGTGACGCTTCTGGGAGGGACAGAATCGTGGAAAAATGGAATCCCAGAATCCTGGAATGGTTTGGGTTGAAAGGGACCTCAAAGCTCATCCAGTGTCACCCCCTGCCATGGGCAGGGACACCTGCCACTGTCCCAGGCTGCTCCAAGCCCTGTCCAGCCTGGCCTGGGACACTGCCAGGGGTGGGAATTGCAGATAACTCTGCACTGGGATGAGCCAGCAAGGACAGACATTCGCTTTCAGGTTCAGGTAATTTAAACAAAATTAAAAATTACTCTCCTCCACTTTCTAAGGATTTTGTACACAGCAAATTTGAGTTCAACGTACATAGGTAGGAATTTTTTCCCACCCCTGATCCATAGATACTCTGCTTTTACATTTGTGAATCCTTTCTCTTCCAGCTGTAGCATTCCCACAGAATGCACTGTGGAAGTGGCACGTGGAGCAGTGATAAGAAGGGATGCATTTTGTGCCTTTCCTCACTGCTGTTTCCATAACTTCCAGTATGAAAATAGGATATTTTAAACTGGTATTAGATATGAAATCCTTAGAAGAAGAAGCCAGTCACCAGAATTCGTGCTGTAGTTTTATGTGTGATTTTATTTTTTGGTTTGGTTTTTAACTCCTCCGAAGCCCTGGGATATTCCAGCCAGTCCACCAGCTCCTTCCTGGGAGTCATTTCCTGATATTTGTCTCCTTCTTTAGATGGTGAGGGAGCTGAGGACTGTGGATTTATCCCTGGAGTGAGGCACCCTAAAATAGGTGTTGGTTTCAGCAGTCCCACATCACCCCAGATCAATCTCTCTGTGTTAAATCTCAAAGTATTGAAAGCCTGCTGGGAAGAGGAACCCTGCTGGGGTCCTGATAGCTGGTCTTGGAAATCTGAATTCCAAATTCTGCATTCTAAATTTGACATTCTACATTCAACATTCTACATTCTGAATTCTACATTCTACATTCTACATTCTGCATTCTAAATCACAAATTCTAAATTCTGCTGAATTTTCCAGCTGGGAGCGCTCATCCAACTGAATTTTAGGCGAAACTCTCAGTCCTTCCAGTGGTTAAAACAAACTCCTAATGACTTTTCCATGATAAATGACCAAATTCTGGTGGAAAGGCAGCAAAGCAAAGCAAGGCAGGCGTGCCCTGAAATCTGCTCTCTTTTAGGGCCAAGCTAATGGTGAATTTTGGTTGTGGGACCTTTGGCACTCCTTCCTTTTGCTGGAAAATCCCGTGTGGTGTTTAAGCTCCCTAAGCACCCCATGGGGATATAATCAGGGAGAAAAGAGGCTTGGGCCAGAGCCAAGAGGGTTTGCCTGGCTCTGTGTCCCACCCCCACGCTCCATCCCCTGGGAATTCAGCTCCAGGGAAATCCTGCATCCTCCTCTGGCCTTTATGGATTTCCATCCGGAATGATGCAGGAGAAGAAATTGGAGAAAAATAATAATTTGTTCTTTAAAACGATGCAAGTTGATTTGGAAAAAAAAAATAATAAAAAGGGGCCTTTCTGGCAGAGCTGATACTTTTAATGAGGTTTACTGATAGTTTTATTCAAATGTGACCTTTGCAGGAATCAAAGTCTAGCAAAAAAAAAAAAAAGTCCTAAATGCCACTTTATTATAGTGACACACACTGGTGTCGCTGTATTTTAGGGTCTGTCAGCGTTTCCATTATAAACTTCCAGAATTTTTAATTTAACTCTGCTATAAAATCTGGATCTGAAACACTCCCTGTGTTTAGGAGCACTTTTTAGTTAAAAAAAAAAAATATCTGTCTCAGTTCCTACCCCCCTTAAACACATCTTGAGAAAGGATTTCTGGTGGAGTAATTATTTGTTGGGAGGAATTACTGATTCTACCTGGACAAAAAGCTTTGGGGAGAGTCCTGTGCCTTGAAAAATTCAGTTAAAATGAGTTTGGAGCCAGTTTTCCTCTTTCTCATGAGAAATCAAAATGCTGCAATGCTTCTTCCCAGAATTCTTTGTCTCCCTTTTGTTTGTGGCACCACTTAGGGTTTCGTTATTATCACAGAACCTTTGGATGTGGGGTTCAAAACAGGTGTGAAAATCTATTTATTGCAGTCCCTGACAATCTCGGGGTGACACTGCATCGAGCACTTACATTTAGGGCATTTTTGGGTTTTCTCTGTGAAGGCTGAGCAAGAAATTCCTTAAAAATCAGTATTTGCCATCTTTAGCTTTCTGCTGCTCAGGAACTTCCCATCAATAGGTTGGAATTGATTATTCCAGGTTTTCCTCATAGATTTTTTTCTGTTCTTGTTTTATGGTTTGTGAAAAATGTTCTGTTCTCCATCTTTATCATATCTTTATATATATATATGTATAAAATACAATTAACTGATGGTATGTCCCACTCCCAGTTTCTCTTACTTCCTTTAAATTTTAACTTCACTTGGGGTCTCTGGACTAATTTCTGAATCTCAGTTTTAAGAAGGGACATCAATGCAGGTATTTTAATTTTTTTTCATATTATTTTGTCCTCTCAGTGTTTAAGAATAAAGCAGCCAATGTTCTGGTGGCTTGGTTGAACATTTACCTGCCCTATGATGAGTTTTCTAACAAATATCAACTTAAAAAAATCCAAAATTAATATTGGTTCACACCAGACACTGCCACAAAGCCCATTTTGAAGCTGTACTGGTGTGTTTTTCAACAAAACCTGAAATAAATCCTTCTGGAAAGACAGGGAGACATCCCAGAGCCATTGTTACATCCTTCCCTTCACATTTCCTAAAATAAACCAGACTCATTTTCTCTCCCCTTCTGTTTTTCATGAATAAAGTTTCAGAATTAGTGATTTATTAGCAAAAAGGGTCTGAAAGCCATGAAGAGATTCTTCTGTGTGGCTGTATCATTTACTTTGAAATGTTAAGTATATCTATATATAGTCAGCAGGTGGATTTTAATGTCTGTGGATATATATATGTATTTTCCCCCAAATTAGTTTTCCAGCAGCATGTGCTGATTAGAGAAATGACAAGAAAATCTGATGATGACTGAGGAAAGTTTTTTCTGTAAAGAGATCATTTCAAGGGCAAGAGCAACTTCTGATGGCTCTCATCCTGGAGCACAGGGAATTGAGCAGGGAATAATCCCAGGCTGGAATTCTGCCTCGTGTTTATCACATTTTGATAGTTGATATAGGTAACTAATCCCACTCTGATAAGTCACTTCTTAGCGTGTGTTTCTCTTTCGAAACGTGGATGTGGCTCCAATTAATACTAATTGGATTTATGGAGGAAAATACCCTGCAGGACTTCCGGGCTAGGTTGGTGTAAGAGCTGTGTGTTGTGGAATGTGATCACTGCAGAAGCGCTGCCAAAAATATTCCCCCCAAATCTGCCCATTTTTACCCTTTTTCTCATTATTTGCAGCAAAACCAGCTGTTTGTAAACCAGCCTTCTGTTAAAGAAAGCGTGGGGCCTGCTCTGTAGAGCTGTGGGAGGAAATACAGGAAAATACAAATATCAAAAGAAGGAGTAAGGTTGTTAGGTGTGCAGTGGGGGTGAGTGCAGGTACAAAAAGGACATTAAAGGCCAGAGTAAAGAGAATTCTGTGGGGAGCTGAACCTTTGAGTAGCTGCTCACGTGTGCAAGGAGCTGTGAGTAGGAGCTGCCACCTGCTTGGGATGGGAGCTGGAGCTGCAAGGGGAAAAGAAAAGTCTCTATATTTATCTGGTTCGTAGTTCCTTGTAGCTTATTGCCATCGTTATTCTGCTATTTCAATGTCCAGTGGAGAAATTTGTATTTTAGCTTCTCACAGAACACTGAGTTTGTTGGTTATTGAAGAGTGGGGGGACTTCACAGCAATTAAAAGGTGTTTGCGAGCAGCCTGGAGCGGGATTTTCAGCCCAGTCAGCAAGGAGAAGCCTGCCAGTCTGGTTTGCAGCACTAAAATACAGATTATCCGAGCTGGGGTCGCAGGCAGCAGTCAGGAATCTGTGCAGGCTCGGGGGCGTGGGGCTGTGGGAACAAATCTGCAGAACTGTGCCTCGAAATCCCGGCACGCTCCACGGGCAGCGACTTCCCCGGCGCAGCCACGCTTGTTTAGGCTCTCCCACCTTCCGAATGACAAAAAAGCAAAAACCCAAATATGTGACAAACCCCGGGGAGTATTTATAGCTGCTGCTGGCTGTTGTTGTGGAGGATGGAGCTGCATCTCCTCTCCCAACAAGTTCCATATGCTGCACGGATCCGTAGGTGGTGTTCCCGTGCGCTCGGGGATCTGTCTATTAACTCGTTTGAGCAGCAAATGATTTGCTCGTTCTGTTTATTTACCCAAAGCCAAGCTAAACTTGGCTAATGGGGGTTTAAAAACGTCCTTTTGCCTCGTGAGACAGCCGGGCTGGGGAAGGGTTGCTCCGAGATGAGGTGTGGTGCCTTGAGGGTTTCCAGGGCCTGGCTGGTTTTGACTCCAAGGAAGTTGGGGTGGATTCTGGAGAGGAGGATTGGGCTGGAATTCTCCTGCCAGCTTGGATTGTCCCCTGATCCTGATGGTGAGGAGATGCCAAGGCCTCCTGTGCGTTGTAGGTGCAATGTTAGGATGTTCGTTAATTCCTAATTCTCCTGTTCCTCCACTCCTGTCCCTATTTCCCATCTGCAGTAAAATTCTCGACAAGATCAGGCTTTACCTCCTGCCTCGTCTCAGAATTAGCTCCAATTAGAGCTTATTCATCCAGCACTAATGAGGAGGTCAGTGCATCCCACAGATTTCCTCCAGGATGTGCAACAGGAATATCCACCAGACATCCCAAAGCCACATCCCCTGCCAAGGCAAGGTTCTGCCCTTAGGACCATCCCAAACATCCTGGAATCCTCACCCTCATCCCAGCAAAGCTTTAATATTCCCATTTCTTTCTCTGTGTCACTGTGTACCTTTGCTGGGTGCTTCCAGAGCCTTGGTGTCTCACTGGAAGTGCTTTTGTTCCACTCCTCTCCCAGGAACTTCCCCTCATTTTCTGTTGGGAAGTTTCCCATTTTTCCTGCTTTCCTGGGCCAAACCCTGTGGTTGTTACCACCATGGGAATTGGGTATGGTACTGGGTTTAAAATTAAATTTCAACACTTGACGTGTACTGGCATGAGAAAAATCCTTGGGTGTGGAAATCACTCATGATCTTGGGAAAAATTGATTTTCTGTCTATGAATGGTCTTTTTTTGAAATATAAGTCATGGCAAAAATGGATAAAACGGATTAAATATTGCTGAAGTCAGCCTTCAAATCCAAGCAGCAAAATCCCCAGAGATCGTTGTAGATTGTAGAAAAAATAGAAAAATCCCATATTTTGGAACAACTTAGTTTGAAATGGATGAGATTCCATCAAGGATAGAAGAGATAAATGTTGATCTAAATCCCAGGTGGTGGCTGTAGAGTCATTAGAATTATTTTGTCTTTACCCTGAATTAGAGAGAAACTGAGTGCCCAGCAGGTTAAGATTTAAATTGGAGTTTTATCTTTGAGATTACTTTAATTTTACAAAATAATCCCAATTTATAAAGGCAAAGGCAGAGAGAGTGAACGTAAAAACTCTGGGAGGGATCTCTGGAGGTGTCCAAGGAACACCAGGACGTGGCACTCAGTGCTCTGGGCTGGTGACAAGGTGGGGATTGGGCACAGCTTGCACTGGATGATCTTGGAGGTCTTTTCCCTCCCCAATCATTCCATGATTCTCCAATATCTTCGTGTTCTGAAAAATCCTGCTGAAATACCAACAAGAAATAGGATGGGGGTTTAAAACCCTACTGCTTGTTATGAAATATGTCACTGTTTTTTGGGTTTTTTTTTCTTTTTTTTGGGGGTGGTTATTTTCCTCACAATTATCGTGGGAGCAAAAATAGGCACATCCTTCCATAATTTGGAATCCATGGATGCTTTTGGTTCTGGTGTCGTGAATACAATATAAATGGAACTCGTTTTCTTTTTTTAGGGAGATACAGCTGCAGTTGCTTTTAGATATTCCAAGGCAGTAACCTCTGTAAATGACATTTAAGGAATACATCTAAAAATGCCTGCTGGAGCCTTGTAAACCAGGAACGAATTTCAGATGGCAGCTAAGGGAGGAAAATGCTGGATATGGAGCAACTGGGAAGCTTGCAATGAGAAACTGGGGTTAAAGTTAAAACAGCTGAGGGCAGCTGCTCTTGGGTTGTACCAGATACAAAGATTTAGCTGCTCCTGCAAGGAAAAATCCTGTATTAATTGTAGCGGAACAGAACACTTTTTTTTTTTTTTTTCCCCCTAAAAAATAACGCTCCTTCTTTTTGAGGAACAGCAATCCCAGCTTTGAAACATCCTGATTTTTCGTGAGGGTTTTGGTGGCACCAGCAGAGCCCAGGNTTTGTAGGGAAACAAAACATTTTTTTTTTTTTTTCCCCCTAAAAAATAACGCTCCTTCTTTTTGAGGAACAGCAATCCCAGCTTTGAAACATCCTGATTTTTCATGAGGGTTTTGGTGGCACCAGCAGAGCCCAGGCTGGGTTTGTTGTGCTTACCCAGAAAGGAGAAGAGATGTCTCCAACCTGGAGATTGGAGCTGGACCTTTAAAGGTCCTTTCCGAGCCAAACCATTCCATGATTCCACGGGATTTTGGGTCTCGTTCAGGCTGGGGGTGCTGAGCTGTGGAAGCCAGAAGGGCTCATTCCTGCCTCTGGAAGGAGCAGGGGGTATCTTGGAGCTCCTCTCGCCCTGGTTACGAGGGAGAAGCTTTGCAGAGCTGCTCCACTGGCTCGGTGACAGCTGGGAAACTCCCTCATCCTGAGGTTATTCCTGGTGAATCCCGTTCTGCTGGCTCTGGTGGCTGTGACAGCCAGGGTTGGAGAGCTGGCTCCACGATTTCCATGTCTTTGTTCTGCAGAGCAGGCACACGGGAATAGATAATGGAGGAGATACGGAGACCTACATGCTTGAGCGTAGCAAGGAGAAAATTAATGGGAAAAACGAATTAGGAGGAGTTTTATTTGCATAATTCCCATTAGGAAAACATTCTTTTATCCCAAGAAAATGGAGCCTGAGCTAGATTTTGAATGGGGGATATTAAAAGAAGCCTGGTTTTGTTGTTTTTGTTTTTTTTTTTTTTTTCTCCCTGCAGTCTGACAGGAAGCAGCAAGTGATTGCAGAGCAGAAAACTCTGCTCCACCAAACACATTCCAGCCATTCCTTCACCCACCATGCTCCTGCCCAGAGCTGGGGGCAGGCACGGGAAGGGAAAGTGCCAGGGAAGTTGACATCACCCCATGGAAAGTAAACAAAGGCGCTCAGGGCACCACCAACCCTGCACTTGGTGTGGTTCTGTAAAGCCTGGGATGTTCATCCTCAGATCCTAAATGAGCCTCTGAGCCGTGCTTCCCACGACAGCTCCTGTTTTCATGGATGGGGGCTTGGGTTTTCAGTGCTTTTATCTGGGAATCTGCAAAGACTCGGGTTTTGACACGGAACTTTCTCCTGCACCAGGCCACGACTTCCTGCCACACCTTCTGGGCATGTTTTCTGCTTCTGTGCCTGGCTGAGACTCCGAGCACTTCCACCCAAATAATCACACACAAACCAGGAGTTCCAAACTGGGGATTCTTCCCTTTCTGTCTCTGATCTTGCTGAAAACCAGCGATTTGCAGATTGGATGGTGAGGAGGAATCCCAGGGGCTGTCACGGGGCACTATCTACAGCATGATTTTAAGGAAATGAGTGAAAAGTTTATCACAGAATCCCAGAATGGTTTGGGATGGAAGGAACCTTAAAGCCCATCCCATTCCACCCATTCACATGGGCAGGGGCACTTTCCACTATCCCAGGTTGCTCTAAACCCCATCCAGCCTGGCCTGGAACACTTCCAGGGATGCAGCACCAACAATTACAGATCTTACGTGCTAATTTTTATTTTTTTAGTTCCAGTGGACGTGACTCAGTGCAGATATTTGCCATTTATCAATGGTGGGGACAGGAGGTGCCTAAAATACATTTATTCCCCTCCTGCTGATTTTTTCCATGATTCCTAAGGATCACTTTGAACCTCTCCATTTTCCCCGGCGAGACACGAGCCTGCTACGGATTCAACGAATTTAACTCGATGTAGGATTTGATAATTCCTCAGTTCAGCCTGGCTTTTAAGCGCCCTTCCTCGGGCTCCTCTTTCAAAGCCCTGGCTTTGTTTTGCTTGCCAAGCCCCAGCCCTGCCCGAGGCGCTGCTCCTGGGCCCTGTACCTGAGCAGGGCGATGCTCCGGGGGGTGACTGCTCCTCTTGTCAGCTGGGAGGAAGGTTGGAACGTTTTCCTCCGTGGCATCCTTCCCACTGCTGTCTGCAAGTTTATTCTCAGCGCAGTGTGAAGCTCTCAGCCCCGCAGAAGGGCAACACTTCCCCTGGAATTGCGAAGGCATGAGTTTTATATTCAGTTTGCTCTTGAGCAGGATGGGAACTTGTTAGCAGGTCCTCTTCCCTCCTTAAATTCAAGATTGGCGTTCATTGTTCAGGGAATTTTGGGCCAATTTGCTCCGGGTGCTGCATAGATGTGTTTTATTATGACTCAGAAAGGGTTTCCTGGTTAGGAAATCGTTGCAATGGAGATAATGCACTACTGAAGGCCAGTCTTCTAAAAATACAGACATGGTTTTTCTTAACACAAAAAGCTCGTGTTGCCACACAGCCTCATCGAATTCCGAGGGGTAAGGAAGAAAGCTTCATTATCCCTGAAAAAGAGAGCACTTCCTCCTGTATATCCCTGAATTCCAGTCCCAGTCTGGTTGCACTCACCTCCTGTAAACAGGACACGGCTCCAGGATTTCTCTGGGAGGGATGTGCACACGCACCCATGTGCTTGCGCATGGACACGAGCACCACATCAGCAGGAATCATCTCCCAGAATTATCCTGGTGCACACAGAATGCATTTGGGAGTGGGGAATACTACTGGAAACCAGGAATTATCTGAAAGGTTCATCTGGGATACAAAACCTTGTGGCTCCACAGCCATCAAGATATCTGGTGGAGAACTAACCCACATGAGGAAAATATGGAAATAATTGGCAGCAGAACAAACAGCGATGCGTGGAATAAAGAAGAAGGAAGAGGAAGTAACTGGCAGGGAATAGGAGATGAGAATTTTGTAGGGAAAGTCGGTGGCATTCTGTGAGTTCCCAGCTTTTATGGCTGTGGTGGCAGCAGCAGCAGCTCTGGGCTTCCCAGACCACTGTGGTTCTTTCCTGTTCTGTTTTTCAGCTCCCTAAATCAGGGCTCACATCTCATTCTCCATCCCAATTCTATTGCATAGGAGGACATTTCTTAGGGAGAAATTCCTGGCTGGGAGGGTGGGGAGGCCCTGGCACAGGGAGCCCAGAGGAGCTGTGGCTGCCCTGGATCCCTGGAAGTGTCCAAGGCCGGGCTGGATGGGGCTTGGAGCAGCCTGGGATAATGGAAGGTGTCCCTGCCCATGGAGCTGGATGAGCTTTAAGGTCCCTTCCACCCCAATCCCTCCTGTGATTCCATGATTCTGTGACTTACTTAGGCTTATTCTCTCCAAACCACCTGGGATGGCTCCTGCACCTTGGGCCAGCCTAAAATGTCAGATGCAGGCTCTAAAATGTCAGATTTTTCACTTTGAACTGCAGGGAAGGGAGAAATATTTCATAAATATCCAGGTATTTCAAGAAAAAAAAATAGTTTATAGTTGTTGATGCAGAAATTCTAGAAAAAACAATTGCTAAGGTAGCTGTGATATTATTGCATGGGAGAGAAACGAGGCTGAGGGAGCTGGAATTTTCATTGTGTGAAGGAAGCTGGGGCTGTGGTTTCATGAACTGGGGATCAGCTGTTCCCTGCTCACAGGAGAGCTCCTCAGCCCTGCTCTTGTGGGCATAAAAAATTCCAAAAGCAGAAGGTGGAAATTAGTGGACGTCCAGAACCGGTTCTTCCAGCCTGGCGCTGGTGCAAAGGGAGCATCAGACCATGGCAGGTTCAAAACCAGGTTAGTTTTTTATTCCAAGCAGCAGCAATTCCATTGAAGTCCTTGTTTCCCCACCAGGCAGGGGTTCTCCGTGCTCAAGGCATCCCAGCCACTGGGTAAGGGAGTGTGGATGCTTCCTGCCCCCAGAGGGGATGCAAAATCCAGATTCCTGAGGGATGGGAGTGCTCCGGGCTGGGTGGAGCAGCTGGAGGAACGAGCAGGGCAGCACCTGCTCCTTGCAGCTTCCAGCCTGAGCTCCTTATCCCATCCCTGCTTTGCCTCTCCACAGAGATCCCCTGCCCGTTCCACGTTGGTCTCCGTGCTAATTCCCAAGTTAAATGTTGGTTCCTGAGTGGCCGCAGCTCTCCCAAGTTTCCTGGATCCTTTCCACCTCGTGTTTGGGGCTGACATCACCATTCCTGGAGCGAATTCCTGCTCCTGCTTGGGGCTGAGCTCTGGCTCCACTTTGAGCGCCGTGTCCTGGCGTTTGGGAATGCTGCCTTGTGCTCCTGGGAGGAGCCACACCGGCAGAAACTCCTCTGATTTCAGGGATTCCTCGGGCATTTGCCGTTTGTCATCCCTTAGGATTTTAAAAGTGAGCTGGACACCCTTTATTGGGACATTGGTTCTCACTGCTCTCTCCAGAACCTTTTTCTGTTGCTGAGATTTGAGAGCTCCTTGGCTCTGTGGTTTTTATTTTCCCCCTTTTTAGTGTTCAGATGAATCTGCTGAAGGATGCACCCCTTTCACTCCACAGCTATGGAATAAGGAACTGATTTGTCTGAACGATTTGCTCTTATGGTAACTCCTGTCTCCTGCTCAAACCAAACCAACATTTTCTTTCCACTGCTTAGAACCACACAATTGGTATTTATTGCTCAGTTCCTCAGGAAGGATAAGTAACCAGGTCCTAAAAGGACAGAAAAAATGGATGCTTTTGCAGGATTAACTTTAAAGCATAAATATGTTTTTTTTTAACTACTAAATCCTACTGTCCTTCAAGTTCAGGGATGATAAGGTCAGACAGGAGACACAGAATCCATGGAGAAGTTTGTCAAGTTTATCATAGAACTTGTAATTTCTTCTTTGCTCCCCACTGGCATTTGAGTAGCAGGACCTGCAGAGTTTAACAATCAATAGCAGTGAGAGAATTTTCCTAGAGAAACATTTGGAGGACAGGGCATTGTAGTGGTTGGGATCTGGGCTGGGAATCTAACTTGATGAATTTAGCCGGGCAAGCTATTCAACTTTGGAGTGACTCAGCTTCCCTATTTTGAAGCAGAGTTACCAGTAAGACATTAAATCTAGATGTTATTAATGGGAAATCAAGTTACATTGCTGAAGGTATAAAAAAAAATGGTTCATATCCTGCGTTAAATATAACGATTTTCTCACTTCCAGTAACTTGTGAGGCCATAAAAACGGCCTGGATTACAACCGAAATCAAATTGATAAAGGACGAAGCGGTGCCTGTAGGAAATAAGAAGGATGGAATGTGCTGATCCAAGGAAAACAGGAAAAAATGGTCCCATGCAGGATCTCTCAGGAGCACGAGATCCCCAGGGATCTCCGTGGGCAGCTGGAGGTCTGAGCCTCTGCCCCCCCAGTGCCTGCAGAGAGAGGGAGGGAGCGAGCTGGTTTCCTGCAGCACGTTTTGTGCGTGGAAGCATCAGTTGGAGCTGAGGGGCCGTGAGTTGGTTTTAACTGGGAGAAACTCTTCAGGGGTGTGAAACAAATCAATGAATTGAACTGGTGCAGTCAGGTGAATAGAAGTGTTTCATCCCGTGAGGATTCCTCAGGTTTGTCAGAGGTGTTCAAAATACCCAATCCTTGTAGCAACTCTTGTTTCGCGGTCAGTACAAGGAATCTGTTCTTTGGGCTTTGAAATATTTACAAATACATAACCAGGCAGTAACCAAGCTCAGCACTCTGTTGAAAGAGTTGTGTTTTAGGGTCTGGAGGAGGTTGTACGTGGATATTTATGCACCTAAAAATGCAAGTCCATATGATAAAGGATGCTGGGTAGTTTGGAATACAGAGGAAACTGGGTATGAAACCCCGAGTTCAACTCCAGACTTGGTTTTGAGGCTCATCCTGATGCAATAATCGAGTGTTCAGGGTTGTACGGACTCAATAATTATTTAAAGTCATTTAATACAAGAAAATATTATCCGTAATAAGTCAGACCTCCCCAGTGTCTTTGTTCGTGGTGAAGAGATCCGACCAGGGACGGATTTCTGCCCGCCAGACAAAGACTTGACAGCATTTGTGGTGAAATAAGCTGCTCTGTTTGCAGACTGGAGCAAAAACCCTTTCTGTACAGCTGGTGAGTTTGTGTTTTTGCAGTCAAAACAGATGCACTGGCTGGGGCAGCCACTGAGAATGGTTGGCTTTAACCCGTGCTGGAGTCATTAGTGGTAAATTCTGTTAATAGTAAACTGTTTGCTATTTAAAGAGCCTGATTCCAGGCCAGCTTTCCAAGGAAAAAGTTACCTGCTATTACAGCTTTGATGAAGTGAAAGCTCAACCCAAAACAATAATAAAAACATCCAACACCTCCCCGCTCCTTCTACTCCGTGGCCATTAAAACCTGGAGAAAACGTAAAAAGAGCACGTGCACGCTTCTTTACAGTTCTGAGGGAGCCCTAAATTTGTGCCAGTGAAACGCTCAGAGAATGTGGCTCTTTGTGGCTGTTAGGCACATTCATTCTTCTGGAGGCGCTGGCTGTAAATCCAATTTTATAGATTAAAGACTCGTAGCATAATGTAGGCACCTGTCGGTTTATGGCAGCCTAAAAATATCTGCCTGCCCATAACATGTTTTTCAGCAACTTGGAGCGTATGTATGTTTTTTGGTGCCTTTTAGCTATTTTTTTCCAGCCCTTGTCTGTCGCCTCGGCTCGTTGTGCTGGCTCTGATAGGAATCCTAAAGGACGTGCTGGATCAGATGCAGTGTGGGCTGGCCATTAGCAGTTAATGACAGATTCACATCTCTCCCCACGCTGCAGGAAGGAGGCAGAAAGCAGCAGTGTCCCAGCTCGGAGCTGGGTGTGATCACAGAGATCCTTCTGGCTGGGGGACGCTCGGGGATTCTGCCTTGTGTCCGGGATGAAATGAGGAGGAGGCTTTGTGGTGGCAGGGTAAAACGAGCTCTCCCAGCGTGAGGATTTGAGGTGTCGATTTGGGAGCTCAGGCTTGGTCAGGAACCTCAGTGTGGATTTCCAGGTGAAGCCCTTCCTCCAGGAAATGTCTGGGAGCGCAGCAGGGTCACCCTGGAGTCTTTGCTTGAGGATTGGTGTCCTGCTGATGGCAAATGCTCTGTACGAGGTGTTGTGGAGCTTGAGTGAATCAAAGAATCACTGAATCACAGAATCCTGGAGAGGTTTGGGTTGGAAAGGACTTTAAATCTCATCCAGTGCCACCCCTGCCATGAGCAGGGACAACTTCCACCATCCCAGGGTGCTCCAAGCCCCGTCCCACCTGTCCTTGGACATTCCAGGGATCCAGAGGCACCCTGTGCCAGGGCCTGCCTACCCTCCCAGCCAGGAATTCCTTCCCAATATCCAGCCTAAATCCACTCTCCTTCAGAGAGAAACCAAACAAGGACCTCTCGAATCATTTTGGTGCTTTCCAGGATAAGGTCAAATCTGTGACTCGCTCTGAAACAAACTGAGTAAGAACCAATTCCAGATGACATTTAGGAATCCCAAACCTGGATCTGATGCCCGGAGCAGGAGCTCTGCTTTGAGAATCTCTGTTTTCCCTTCCACCCTCCCTTAATGACATCGAGATTTCCGTCCTTTCCTTAAATGTGGTTAAAACCGGCGAACGGTTCCAAAACGTCCTCGGTGGAGCGGGAGAGCAGAGGCCCAGCCTGCTGACTGCTGTGTCTCCACGAGCCCTGCTCCTTTAGGAAAGCTGGCTGACAGGCTGTGGCCGTGTTGATGTAACCTCTGCTGGTGTCGGGATGGGCTTGGCTCGGGCTGGAAGTGCTGACTCACCCCAGAGTGTTTAAAACTTCGTTGTAGGGAGCTCCAGCAGGGTTTGCAGATAACACCGAGTTCGGAGCTGCAGACTTGGACATGGGAGGGAAGAAACAGGAAGGAAATCTGAGCTCTTGTAGGTCAATCTTTTGGTTACATTGGCATTAAGTCAAGAACAGGAGGAGAAAAATTTTGCAACAAGAATCCGAGAGGGTTTTTTTTTTTTCCCCTGGCTTGCCACTTTCTATTTATGGGAACCCAAAATGACCTGGCTTCCTGGACTGGAAACGGTAGCAACATGTCCTTGATGTCAGTCTGACTTCTACTTTTCAGGCCAGTCTCTGCAGCATATTTAGGATGTTTTTTAATAGGTGCCACAGTCTGAGAGGTGGTGGGAGCTGGGGCTGCCTCCTGTGACATGTGAGACAGCAGGAGATGCTGGTAAAATAGAATCCCAGACTGGTTTGGGTTGGAAGGGACCTTAAAGCTCATCTTGTCCCACCTCTGCCATGGGCAGGGACACCTCCCACTGTCCCAGGTGGCTCCAAGCCCCAATGTCCTTGGCCTTGGGCACTTCCAGGGATCCAGGGGCAGCCACAGCTTCTCTGAGCACCACCTCCCTCATAACCAGGAATTTCTTCCCAACATCCAATCTAGAACTACTCTCCCTCAGTTTGCAATCAGTGCTGATGTTAGGGCTGCCTCTTCCACCTCCAGTAAATCAACATTTGGCGCTTCCCTCATCCTCCCCCTCAGCCTTTTATAAATATTGTCACTATTTCTTTTCCCAACAATGCCTCCAGGAAGAGTAAGGCAGAAATGGTCAGCACGAGGGAGATTAAGCAGAGACATCAGCAGTCCAACTGTTACCGTTTTTCTCCCTTGCTTGGCTCTTGCACTGAATTTAATCTGTCCCCCAGACAGCTCCAAATCTATTTTTTTTCCCCCCTCTGCTCTGTTTTAATGCACTCTGGTTCTTACCTATGCTGGGCTTGTATGGGCCAGGACCAAAGTGATGGGACAGGAGGTGACACTTGGCACCCATTAAATCTGGGAGAAGGGTCCCCAGTGACTGCACAGAGCCTCTTCACTGGGAATTGCTCAGTCACTTTATTGTTGGGGAGGGCAGGAGTTTGAGGATGTGTTAACAAAGCTGGGTGGTTAAATATTTGTTCTAATTCTGAAATGTGGCATTTAGGAGAAATCATCGAATCGTGGAATCAGAGAGTCCTGGGCTGGTTTGGGTTGGAAGGGACCAAAGCTCACCTCATCCCACCCTGCCATGGGCAGGGACATTTTCCCTGGCCCAGCTTGCCCAAAATGGCACTTGTAATTCTTTTTTTTTCTGCAGACCAATTTCTTCCTCAGTCGTTTCTCCTGCAAGGCCTTGCAAACTGGACTTTAATTTTCAGTGTTTGGCTTTGGGCAAAAGGAGCACCATTACAGACAGCACCCAATGGTTCTTTAATAGCCCTCACTACTTCTGGTCTTTGATCACCAGAACCAGCAGGAAAAGTGTTCCCTGTCCCTTTTCCTCATTTTTGTACAATATTGAGACCACAGGGTTCCTGTTTTTCTTGCAGAGACTTTTACCAGTTTCACTTTGACCGCCTTGAGAAGCTTTTTGCTTCTTCTTCTGAATGTCTCTGAAAGGAAAATTTCAGTAACTTTCTTACAAGTTTAATCAACTCCCCCAGGAGAGAAAAATTCCACTCTGGAGCAGCCTCTAAAAGTGGTGCCATCAGTGATCTCTCACCTGGCTTTTCCAAAATCTTCTTTCTCAGAAGTAAATCTTATTCCACCCCGCATCCTTTTGCCCCTGTCTGCTGGGTGTTTGCAGCCTGCTGGATGATGAAGAGAAGAATTAGGATTCATTGCTGTATTTTTTTCCTCTGCACACAAATAAAACACACCCAGGCATGGGATTATTTATTCGTAGGTGTGGGGAAATGGTATAAGGACTTCAAACAAAATTAACATTTAAAAAATGCATGAGAAGTGATCGCAATATTTAGTCCTGCTTTAGACGTGGAGCTTTAGCTTTTCCTCCTCTGAACTTTTTGAAAGAGTTCTGTTTCTAAAATAAAGCACCTATAGATATCAGAGGATAATTGGGTATTAAATTGAAATAAATTACCTCCATTTCTGTGAAGCCCCCACCAGTGGTTCAATATTTGACACTTTTGTGAACATCGAAAAATCTGGAATAACGGAGGAAGTTTATAAATTCTTTGTGATATTTTTGGTTGTCCAAGAGAACTTTACAGTCAGAATTTACTCTGAATCTTGATCTCTCTCTGCCACATCAGAGCCACAGAGTCTTAGAAAATTTTGGAGTTTTTTGCCTTTTACTGAGCATAACTTGATGCCCAGCTTTCTGTACGTACCAGCAGAAGAAATAAATTTGGAGAAAGGATTTGAGTAGAGCTGGGACTGAGCTCTGAGGTTGGTGCTGTTCAGTTCTCTGCAGTAAGCCAGACCTAAGAGCACTTCTTTGCTTCTCTCTGTTTTTCGGTTCAGAGATGAAGCCATTTGAAGGGAAAAGGACTCAAATACTCTCCCAGACCCTCTTATTCACATCAGTTAGGCCCAGCTGGAAGGATCTGCTCAGGGAGTGGAACTCAGGCTCAAATAAATACCTGTTTCAGTTCCAGGCCTGTCTGGGTCAAAGAGGGAAGGAAGAGCTTTCTCTCTGCTGCTCCATGCACAGCCAGCTGGAAACACTGTATTGCAATGTTTTAATTAATTTAAATAGCATGGTCAGACTAATTTCTTTTATCTGAGAGTTGTATGGATGCTTGTGATGAAGGTTACAGGTTTTTTCAGAACAAGAGTTTTCAAAGATTTCCAGAAAAAGGGGTTGAGGCTTCCAACTTTTGTCTGACACAGAAAATAAAGGCTGGATGAGAGGTAGCGGGGGGTGTACAGGTGATTTCTGTAATAGAGAATATCTTCAGATTAAGGATTCTGCAGAGGTGATGGCAAATGGGGACAGTGGAAACAAAGGAAATTGGAATAAGGATTTAAAAGAAACAGAAGTCAGAGGGCTCTTGCGTTTGACCTTCTCTGAGTATTTATTATTTCTGGGTTCTTATCTTCTGTCAGTGTGTGTAGGGGTGGGAAAGGGGAAACCGAGGGAAAAGAAAGCCTGGTTTTTCTCCTGGCCAGAGGAAGGTTTGGCCCCGGAACGGAGCCAGGGCAGTGGGTGCTGAGGGCAGCTCCTCGCTGGCCGGGGGCAGGAAGTTCCTCACCCACCTCTGCTGGATGCCAGCGCTGCTCCTTTGTTCCCAGCTGAGGAATTTGCTGCCTGTACCACGGGCACAGTGTCTGGGATAAAATGTGCAGCTTCCGTGGGGGGAGAAGAATGTTCCAAAGGGCTGAACTGAGCTTTCCTCTGGCTTGGGAGCTGGGAAGGAGGGAGGATAGGCCAGGCTTGTGTCTGCTGGCTTGGAGGGACCGTGCTGGGGCTGGGAGATAGTCCTGAGCCAGATGTGCTTGAGATCATGTTAGTTTAAAGTCTCTGGTTTTTAACGATCTCGCATGTTTAACGCGATGGGTCGTGTTTGTTGGGTGGTTGGCTTGGTGTTGATGCCTAAAAGAAGGCTACCTGGAACAGAGGCTGGACAGAGTTAAAGAATAAAATAGATATTTNAAGAGCTGTTAGCACTGTACAAGAAACCCAGAGTTACAGACACACTAACGCAGCATAAAATCTAAAAAATATGAAAGTTAAAACTAAAGGTATCAGTGTGAGCAACATGAATGTTCATGATAGAAGAGGAGGGAAGAGCTGACTGAAACCTCTCAGTTCTTCAAGGGGGGCTGCCAGGAAGAGAAGGGGGACAGGCTTTCAGCAGGACCTGTTGCCACAGCACAGGGTTAATGGTTTTAAACGGAAGGATTTAGGTTGATTTAGATTAGATATCAGGAAGGAGTTTTTCCCCATGAGGGCAGCGAGGCCCTGGCACAGGGTGCCCAGAGAAGCTGTGGCTGCCCCTGGATCCCTGGCAGTGCCCAAGGCTGGGTTGGACACTGGGGCTTGGAGCAGCCTGGGACAGTGGAAGGTGTCCCTGCCCGTGGCAGGGAAGTTGATCTGGATAACCTTTAAAGGTCCTTTCCCATCCAATCTATGATTCTGTGAGTAATTCCTTAATTTTATTCTGCCTCTGAAGCTGGATCCGCACTAATGCTGCTGGGTTGGAGATACTCTCAAAGCCCTGGAGCCCATCCTCACCCCATCCCTGTCAGTGGAGAGGTCTTGCTGTGCCTTTGTGACCCCTGACACCGTCTCGTGGTGGTGACAATGCCCTGAGGGCTGGTGCAGCTCAGAGTGGCACTGCTGGCAGGTCCTGTGCAGGAATCAGAGCCTGGTCCTGTGCAGGAATCAGAGCCTGGTCCCGTGCAGGAATCAGAGCCAGGTCCCGTGCAGGAATCAGAGCCAGGTCCTGTGCAGGAATCAGAGCCTGGTCCTGTGCAGGAATCAGAGCCAGGTCCTGTGCAGGAATCAGAGCCTGGCTCCGTGCTGTCAGCCGGAGACACCCAGAGCTGCCCGTTCTCTGTGAGCCACGTTTGGAAAGCTCAAGGTCTCCCAGTCCTTGAGCTGTTGGCTGGAAACTCCCACAGAAGCTTCCAGGAGCCTGCTTCTCCCATCTGCTGCCGTGAAGGGAAATGTGACAGTTCACCCTGGGGACAGCCCTGACTTCCCTCATTAGCTCCACATCAGTCTGATGCTGCTCGTTTTTCTTGGAGCCTGGTGTGGGGGCTGCTGGAATATAACTGGGACACACAGTTGGTTCAGGTGATGGAAGCTGCTCCCCAGGATGAGCACCCTGCACCTGTGCCCTGCAGCTTGTTCCTGCTGTTGGTTTGGCATCCCAAGATCCCATTTGTGCGGGTGAAATCCCCCGTGACCCAGGGCTGGGCTCCTGGGAGCTCCCTTCCTTCTCGGTTTGTTAATTTTCCGTGTTTATTCCACGCTGCCACAGGAATGATCAATGAAAGCCTTGAGCTGGAGCCAGCAGGGCTTGCAGGAGCCAGGCTGGGATGACTTCCCACTGCTGTTCCTGGCATTCCTGCCACCTCAACGGGTTCACTGGGCACTTGGGAAGGGATTGGTTCAGAGCTGATGGATGGCATTTAATCTCGTGGTGGTGATCCAGAATTCCTGCTGTTCCCGATGGAATCGTGGCACCTTGGGAAGGCTGGTGGCACCAAATGGCTGCCATTCCTTGGTAAAACCTTCCTGAGGAGATAATCCTTCCTGGTCGGCTTTAGCAGCTTCACAAAAATGTCCAGGCCACTGAATAAATGCAAAATTTCACTTTATAGATGCGTTTTAATTCAGTTTAACTTTTGTCTACTCTAGAAAACGACTAATATTTTTTTAAAGTCTCAGTTCCCTTATTTTTAAGTAAGATTTTGTTCGATTCCCCCCCAAATAATGGGGTACCACCACGTGTCATTCCAGAAGCCACGAGCAGAGAGCTCCTCTCATCAGTGCACTGTGGCTGGGCATGAAACGCTCTGGTTGGGATTTTATGAGCCAAATGTAAATGTGCTTAATGAGACACGAGGGGACTGGGCTGGGGCTGGGGAGAAATGGCTTTTAGCAGCAGATGCAGACAAAAGGATTGGATTTCAGTCCACAAAAAGTCAAAGACAAAAAGAAATAGAGACTGGAGTCCCAAACGGGGGGAGGAGGTGTCAGAATTTGGAAGGCTGAACAGCTGTAGCCTGTTTATGTATTTTAATCCATTGTTAGAGAGCTGGAAATTACACAAAAAGCTGAGGGCATTTAAATCCTTTTTTTCTTAGAAAAGATCTGCAGTTGACCAAGACAGGCTACAAAAAGAAATGCAAAATTTTATCATGAGTTTTCGGCTTATATGGAATGAACCTAAAATACATTGAAAGATTCTTCTGAGTGGGTGTTGTGGGGAAAGCACTCAAAATCACAGAATGAAAGCAAAATCGTTGGGATATTTCATGGTATCAGAAATCTGATGAGTGTCTGGAACCTGCTCTTCCAAAGCTCATAACCTACAGCTGAGGATATTCCTGCTATGAAAACTCTTCACTGGCTACCTAGAGAAGCATTTTTTCTCCAAGTGTTGAAAAGTGGAATGTTTCTGACCTTTAACAATGATGATATTTGATACTGGTGAAAAAAGGAAGCAAAGAGTAATTATGAAATATTTTTATTGGCTCCAGCAGCAGCTCTGCAGTGCAGATGGTTTAAATTACCTACCTCGGGGTTGGAGTGTGAGGCTCAGATCCATCTCCACTGTTTTAATATTTAAAGCAAGGTACTAACTTGCTGGCCTAGATCTTGAAAGCAGCTTAATTGAGCCTTTAAAAGCTGGTAGTTCTCTCTCTTGTACACGAGTCAACAAACACTTTTCCCTCTCCCGTTCCTGGCAGTGCTTTACTCGCACTCAGACAATGACAGGCTGAAGAGAAGGGATTTTGTTCCCCATCTTTCAGCAGAACATGAATCCTGATGGAGGCAGTTGGACTGCACTGCCTTGTTTGCTTGGTGACTGAGGCCAAAACAGGGATCACAGCCTGGTTTGGCTTGGGAGGGACTTTAGAGCTCCTTCTCCTTCTCCTTCTCCTTCTCCTTCTCCTTCTCCTTCTCCTTCTCCTTCTCCTTCTCCTTCTCCTTCTCCTTCTCCTTCTCCTTCTCCTTCTCCTTCTCCTTCTCCTTCTCCTTCTCCTTCTCCTTCTCCTTCTCCTCCTTTTTTTTAATTTTCATTTTTTTCTTCTCCTTCCTTATTTTTTCAAATAAATTCCTTTTGGCTTAAAGGATGGATTAGCTCAACAGGCCAAAAAAGTCCCATGCCCCTCTTGGTGTCTGTGCCCTGCTGGACAGCTCGCTAAAACCTTTTAACATTTAATAGTTGAATGTCAAGGTAGGGCCCTGTGGGGCTGCTTCGCTTCAGCTTTCACAGAAACCCGGAATCCCAGAATCCCAGAATCCCAGAATGGTTTGGGTGGGAAGGGGATTTAAAGCCCCTCTGCTTCCAACCTGACACTTTCCACGGGACCAGGTTGCTGCCAGCCCTGTCCATCCTGGCTCCTTTAACCACAGCGAGGCCGCAGTGGAATGAATTCCCAGACCTCGTTGTCCAGCAGTTTCCCTGTGGATCCCTGTCCAGCTCGAACCCTCGGAGCAGTGCTGCCCCTAGGACAGAGCAGCCCACAGGATCTGCCCAGTGCTTGATGAGTGTCAGGAACAAACTTTACATAAATACCTTCGTTTTTCTGTGAGGAACTGAAGGTTAAAACCCTTTTTTATGCCCCAGCTGAGTCTCCACTGCAGAGCCAGCGGGAGAATAAGGAAGGAGCCGAGTTCATGGAAAGCTCCCTGTTGGTGGGCGAGGTTTTCCCTAAAAGTCCCAGCCATGTGTCAGAGAAGGAGAAGCGGGGAGGAGTGGGATGGCTCCAGCCAGGCTCACAGATGTGGTGGGTTCCCTCCAGACAATCCCTGCAAGCTCCCCAAAGCCCTGCCAGGACCTGGAGCGAGAGCTGGGAAGTCAGGCTGGAGCCACGCTTCATCCAAACCCACACAGAGCCCTCGGAGCGGAGCAAAACTCCGGTTCCCAATTTGGGTTTGTACAGAAAAACTACAATTCTGAAAAGCCTCTGACTGTTGTTTTTCTAACAAGTTAAACAGATGGATTGGAAATAGTATTTACTGTTTATTTCCTCAACATATCAATATGTGAGGAGCCAGTATAAATTACGGTTTGACTGCAAACAAACCAACCCACGCCAAAGCAATAGAGTAAACACTGGTGTATTTTGTTTCAAGTCAATATTATGGGAATTTAGATGGCTGATGTTTCTGTTTTTACTGGCTATCTCTGACTGGCTGAATTTTCAGCCCTGCAATAGGAAAAAAGAACGATGGGTTAAGATTTTTTTAGGGGAAGTTGCCGTGGTGGTTGTTGCACAGAACATCAGAAGGTTGTCACTTCAGAAGTCGCAGGCTTTAGCAACAGAAACAAGATTCTACCTATTTCAGAACTGTTAAATTTTTTTTTTTCCATGAGAAGAACAAGTGTGAAGCCGTTGCCAGGTACTCTGATGGTGGGGTTGATGGCACAGCAATCTGTTCCTTCCTCTTTTCCTGGCTTGGGCTTTATTTTCTGTGCTGACTTCTTGGCCTTTCCGGGAGCCAGTTGAGAGCCCTAAACCAGCAGAAAATCCAAACTGCCAAAACAGAAAAAAAAGGTGTTTTGTGCCATTTTAGTCCCCCCAGTTGGCTCGTCTTGAAGGAGGGGAATGGGGACACGGGGCTGAGGAGGCTGAGAATGAGGGGATGAAGGAGCATCTTTTGGCAAGGGTGAGCCATGAAATTGGCTCAGCTGAGTTGTGTCCCTGAACTCTGCACACCAAACCCCCCCAAAGTGACGCACGTCAAGCTCGTTACAGCTCAGCCTGCACGTTATTAATTTAACATTAACATTATTAATTTAACATGCAGCCCAGCAAATGGGTGGGGATGTCAGCTCTTGACCAACCTGTCTCGCTGGCCACGTGCTCCCAGCTGCAGCTTCCCAAACAGCATCTTGTGGAAATTGAGCCCAGATGAAACAAGGGAATGCAAAAAGAGTGAATTGAATATACTCCCCAAATTATTCACTTATTTCAACAAACAAGAATCCCACTGATGTAATATATGACTGGTTTCGATGCTAAAAGCAAATCAAGAGCTGGAATGTACTTACGTGGCTAGACAGTAAATATCTCTGAGTCCTTCTAATCCATTAAATTGCAAGAGTATGTCTGCTTGTCTAAATGGAAGGAGACATCTCTTCTCCCTACCACTGTCATTTACTCCTCCGCTTCCTGCTTCTTTAGCCTTTGCTTTTTTTTTTTTCCCTTTTTTTTTCCCCCCCCTTAAAAATAGGGCTCCTTTTGTATGTGTGAAACTACTGCTACTCCCACTTCAGTTTTCTCCTGAAAGCCGAGTGGAAGTTCTGCAGGAATCTGTGTACTGATGGCTGCAGCTTTTCCCCCTGGGAGTTTCACTCTGTGGAACCAGAGCGTGGCCCAAATCTGGAGGTGGGCTTGAACCCTCGCCCTGTGCTTTGTGTTCTGCTTTTTGGGGTGTTTGCTGTCGCCTCCTTGCCTGGGGTTGCAGGTGAACGCCCCAAATCCATCCCAAATCCAGCTGTGAAGAATCCTCGTGCTACTGCGTTGGATATTCCCACTGTATCCCACTCTGCCCAAAGCTTCATGACAAGGCAGACCCAGTGCTTTTTCAGGGAAACATCTTTTAGGTTGATAAATGTTGGTTCAGCTCAAGGAAATAATTATTTCATGATGTTTTAGTCCTGGCAGGGGGCTCTGTGCTGAGCCACAGAGCAGGCCTGGCTCAGGGTGTCTCAGCAGGTGACCTGAGACCAGGATGCAGAAAGAGGTGGAGATGTCACAGTGTCCCTGTTTTCCAGTTCATCTGTCTGTTTTAAGCTGATTGGAGATGGAATCAGCTCTCACAGTGCCCTGGAAATCTACTTTGGGTGCAAGTGGAGATGCTGATCATGCAGGGATGGGTTTATTCCTGCTCTCTGCTGTCCCCACCGTGGGTTTTGTTCCCATGTGTTGCCCTCTCATGGTTTCAGCTCCTCATCATGTGCATCAAAGTGCAAGAGAAAAATCTTCCCAATTTCTCCAGTCTTTCACAGAACCCAAGGTTTGAAACGATTGCTCTGAAATCTGTGCTGTGTGATACTTTCTACTGGGTGGCATTCCAAAATTGCTTGGAGTTCAGAATTCTGTGTCCTGTGGGAATGGTGCTTGTAGGAAGCTTATCAGCTGGCTGGGGAAAATCACTGCAGGACATTCTCCCCTAGGCATCCTCAGCCCAGCCCTGCAGCCCAGGAGTTCTGTACCTTGAAGAGCTGATGGGAGTGCCCTCATGATCCTACAATAGCTATTTCTGCAGGGCAGAGTTTCCTTCACCTTTGCCTGATCTCACCAACGTAAAAGAAAATCGGACTTTTTCAACAATCCCGACAAAATGAACACGGTTGTGGAAGTTTGTCATGACGGAGATGAGAGGAAAGAAACCCTCTGCATTTCCCCTACATCTCCAAACCTCTCAAATCCCAAAAGTCATCCCTTGTGGATCTGGTTCCCTCACTGCCTGTGATTATTTATTGCAGCACCAGCCTGGTGTTGCAGACCTCGGGCAGGAGGGGCTCAGTGCCATCCCTCTGCTGGGTTTAGTGTGAGCCCCTCCTGGCTTCTGGAATTCTCTGCCTTTAGGAAAACACGCTTTGGTTACTTCTTTTCCCGGGCTTTTGTCTGCCCTCTGTTTTTGGAGCCACCAAACCTCTTTGGCAGAGGCCTCGTGTAATCACCTCTTCTGCCTGATTGAAATGTTAGTGAGTTGTTAATGCAAACATCAAATTACTCACGGAGGCAACAGCCAAATTTCAAGTCTGAAGACTCTTTACACCCCCAATGTTCTAATTTCCCATAAGTAATACAAACTGGCCTGCATTCTTTATGCAAAATAATGAATGGGACTAATGTGTGCTGTTTATTACAGACCAGAAATCGTCTTTCAATTAGTGACTTGGTTTGGGTGGCAGGTACAGGAGATGGGCATGAAAAGGGGCTTATACAACAGAGGAGAGTGACTTTTTACATGGGCAGGTAGTGATAGGACAAGGAGGAATGGTTTCAAGCTAAAAAAGAGATTTTAATTAGATATTGGGAAGAAATTCTTCCCTGTGAGGGTGGGGAGGCCCTGGCACAGGGCGCCCAGAGCGGCTGTGGCTGCCCCTGGATCCCTGGCAGTGCCCAAGGCCAGGTTGGATGGGGCTTGGAGCAGCCTGGGACAGTGGGAGGTGTCCCTGCCCACGGTAGGGGTGGATTGGGATGGGCTTGGAGGTTCCTTCCAACCCAAACCATTCCGTGAATCTGTGATAACCGAGTTAGGTCAGCCTAAGCTCCCACCCCTCTCTGCTGCCCTGCAGTGTTTGTGTAACACAGGAATCTCATTTCCCTCACCACAGCATTACCCTGGCTTGGCACCCAGAAGTGACAAACTTGAGAGGGGCTGAAAAATAATCTACTGCATTACACTTTGGGAATTTTGCTTCAGTGTGTTTGAATGGAGGACAGAACTTAAAGCTGAGGAGCATCGAGTTTTCTTATCCTCCAAAACATGGAGCACCAGCAAGTCAGTTCCCAGATCTGTTGGTTCAGTATTTATTCTCCATCTCAGCTGTTCAAGTAGGTCTAGAGTAGAAGATTATTCTGTTGAACTCACAGTTGTTCCCCAGCTTTTATTAAAACAGTTTCCTATTTGCTGGAAGAACAATTTTGAAGTGTTGCACTCCAGCCCTTCACCGGGACTGTGAAAACATCCGAATAGTGGGAATTGGTGTGTGTCAGAGCAAAGTGGACAATTGTTTCAAACCTTTCGTTTTCACTGCTGCAAATTAGCAACTGCTGCGAGCTGCCACGTGATTCCTGCACACTTCCAGCTGGACAAATCCCACTGAGATGTATAAAAAGAATCGTGCAGCTGAATGCTGTGCCTGCTCAGCCTGGAAGCGTGGGGTTATTCCCATCTGAAATCCCACTGCGAATGTTCCTGGTTCTCCTGTGAGAGGTGGGCAGGACATTGGAGTTGCCACTTCCAGAGCTGTTAAAGATCCCTTTCAGGCCAGGAGACACGTGCAGCTGGAAAGCTCCTCACTGCCAGCCTTTGAAATATCAAACTGTGGCCTCAGACCACCAAGAAGTGCTGGTCAATGTTTACAGAGCTGTGGGCTCCGTGTTTTCCACGCATGGCTTGGGATCCCTTATTAAATATCTGCCAAGGAGCAGCGCTTCCTTTGAAGTCACAAATCTGAATGCCTTAGACTTTGCCTCCTTTCGTTTAAAAGGGCAAGTCATAAAAAATAATAACTTTCCTTGTTGGTTCACACCTCAGAACACAGTGCTAAAGTCTTTGTTAGCGAGTTAAAGTCAAGGATTTCTTGCCACTGGTACAAATATAAAAAAAGAGCAAGCAGGGATTTATTTATAGAGCTCCAGATCCTGCAGAATTCTGAACAACAGATTAAAGGGACTGGTGGTTATTTCATTCTCCAGTGAATGTTTGACTAATTATGAGCTATCTATTTTCTTTCCAAATATCGAAATGGGAAGAAAACAAATGTTTAGCAAACTAAGCCCCGAGTTTATATTTCAAACAAATCTGTGAGGAAATGTGTCTTGCATTCACAGCAGGCTCTGCTCTATTAATCCATCAGGGGAATCTGAAGGGAGCACGGCACTACAGGCAGGATAAGTGGAGGTTTTTAGAAAACTGCCATGAATGTTCTACAACACTAAATAAAAATACAGATTTGTGTATTAACCTTCAGCTGCTCAAAACCCAGTTCACCTCGAAAATGGAAGGCGGTGTTTGCTTGTGGTGGTGTGAAAGACCAAGCTCACTTCTGCTGCTGCATTTCTGTTTAGCAGCAAAATACAGGACAATTCCTACAGCTGTGGGAATCCCTATTTTGCATTCAGGTGTTTGTCCATGGCCACCACATCCCTGGCAGTGTCCAGGGCCAGGCTGGACAGGGCTGGGAGCAGCCTGGGACAGTGGAAGGTGTCCCTGCCCATGGCAGGGGTGGAATGGGATGAGTTTTAAGGTCCTTCTACCCCAAACCAGTGTGGAATTCAGTGTTTTATTGTGCAAACAACACAATTTAAAACTCACGGTGGCAGATTTACTTTCACACTATCCCAGGCTCTGGGCTTGGCCTCTCTCCTCCCCTCAGCTTCCCAAGGTGCCATTTTTGAGGGTGTGTTTCCCTCCTGCCAAGGAAAACTCTCAGTCTGATGCCATAAAACCGTTCCTGAAGGTCTCACATGGTTTATTCCGGTCCTAAAGAGCCACGAGACCAAAGTGCTCACACAGCAGAAACCCAACTTGCAATACCTTGTTGGGTGACTTGGGGAAGTTCCTGCCTGAGTCTCAGGTTCCCCATCTGTTAGAGGCAGTGCTTTGTAAAAGTTCCTTAAGATCTGCTGATGAAAACCATTTTTATACTTTTTTTTTTTTTTGCAGCTGTGAACACTTTTCATGTGAAAAATCCTACATGGATTCATCACAAAACTGGCAAAAAAGGAAAATATTCCAAAGAGCTATGCTTTTTTCAAATTTTTATTGCATTGGTTAGTGAGGATTAGAATCTGATATTTTCAAGAATAAATAAAAATAAAAGGGATTATTTAAGCAGCTCGTGTTCAAAGCCTGCAACTCACAGCGAGTCTGGGTGTTTTGAAGTTTGTAAGGAAATATTCTGAAGCCATTAGGCTGCTGCTGCTGCTTGGAAGCAGAGTGGAGACTTAATTAAAGCTTCAAGGGAGAAGAGAGGATGGTGAGAGTTGTAGAACCATGGGCTGATGTTTTTGAAAACTGTAGTCCTGTTTTTTAGTATATGAGGGTTTGTAAAAGTGCAGGTTTGGATGGGAAAACTTGTTCAGTGCCAGAATTCACCTGCAGCTCCTGGACTCTGGAATTTCACTGTTCTCAGAACAACATCCTGGGTGTTCCATCCACCAGGCTCCTACATTTTGGTGTGTATTGAAAGGGCTGGCTTAGTGTGACTAAAAATGAGCTTTTAATCTTTAACTTTTTTTCTGGAAAACTCTACAAGCTCAATCACAAGGGACTTTCATGTGTTTCTTTCCTGTAGATGTGTTCACACCTGCATTTCCCCTTACACAAACACTGCCCTTCGCTGTTTTTTATTCAGCTTTATAAATAATTACCTTATATTGAAATTATTACTGGTGCTTAAGGTGCCCTTCCTTTTCTAGTTGCACTTCTTCTTGCTGTGTGAATTTGGGGGACTTTGTTGTGTGTGGTGTTTGATTATTCTCCACTCTTGACATGCCAGAAATAGGGGTTTTGGTCGGATCCTAATCTGCCTGTTTCCCAGGGGGAGTTCAGGGAAATATTGCCAAAGCCTCTGATCGTGGAGGGGAGATGAGGAGGGAGGGAGGAAGTGTAAAAAAATCAGAGAATAAAAGAATCATAAAGGTTGGAAAAGCCCTCAAAGATCATCAGATCCAACCATCCTCCAGCACTGCCGAGGCCACCACTGCCCCATGTCCCCAAGTGCCACATCCACAGGGCTTTGAAATCCCTCTGGGATGGGGACTCTACCACTGCCTGGACATTCCATGAAGGAATTTTCCCTGAAATTCAACCTGAGCCTCCCCTGGCCCAGCCTGAGGCTGTTCCCTCTCCTCCTGTCCCTGTTCCCTGGGATAAGATCCCAAATCCCCCCCGGCTGCCCCCTCCTGTCAGGGAGTTGTGCAGAGCCAGAAGGGCCCCCTGAGCCTCCTTTGCTCCAGGCTGAGCCCCTTCCCAGCTCCCTCAGGAATTCTCCAGCCCCTTCCCAGCTCCGTTCCCCTCCCTGGACACGCTCCAGCTCCTCAGGGTCCCTCTTGTCATAAGGGCCCTAAAACCCAGCCCAGGATTTGAGGTGAGGGAGAAGCTCATAGCCAAGATTCACTCCTGTAGGTTTGTGCATGGAAAAGTTCGGCCACTGGAACTTCGTGGAGTTGAGCCTGACCTTGAGCACAGCTTCCAGAGGCTCCAGAGAGGTGGTCTGTGGATGTGACAGGGAGATTTGAAGGGTACCAGGCTGAGCTGTCCCAGTGCAGATGGAAACAGGATGGTGTTGGGAGGCTCGGGAATCCTTTCCTTGTTGACTCGGCGCCTCGCTCTCCGGAACAGCGGCGATTTTTACAATGAGCAACGCGTCACTCTCCTCAGAGCTTCCACCTCCTGTCTCATTGTAAGAATCTCCACCTTCATTTCGAACAAAGCTTTCACTCTTTGGAACTACCAGAGGAAAACTTGGAACCGTGGGCCCAGCTGTCGGAGCGCCAAGCGCTTGTCACTCGGAATTTCACCACCTAAATATGTTGGAGAAAGTGGCGTTATTTAGACCTGTCTGGGGAGTGCTTTCCTGTTCCTCGGCTCTCCTCTGCGAGCCGAGGTGTCCCTTTGTTTCCACACATGGAATAACGTGTTACTCATCGATTCTTGCCCTCCCCGAGCTGATTCAGTCAGATGGATTTGTGTCTAAGAGCCTCATGACTCTGTTCCTTCCACTTGGGTCAAACGAGACAAATTTTAGCTCCTCAGCGCTCGGCTAAATTTACCCAGCTCTGCACACTTGATTTGGCAAAACCATATGGGCTTTTTTGATACATTCCTCAGAGCTCTTCGGAATCCGCTTCCAAAGTCTGTATTCCTGGCTTGTACCCACTGTTCAGTGGGAGGTGTAGAAGAACAACGCCTATTTTAGGCGCAAGGTTTCCTGTGAATGTTCTTGTCTCGGACCAGCTCTTCCCTGCAGCTCCAGAAAGTGTGGAAGGGGCCAGACCTGTCCTCCCACCTCCTCCCACGCTCCCACACCTCCCCTGGCATGGGGATCCAGTGGATCGGCTCAGGGATGAGGCTGAGCAGGGATTTTCTCTCCGTCCTTCAGGCTGAGCTTTCCAAAGCGCAGCTCTTGGTCTGATCCCGAGTTCCCCGTGCTGCTGGGGATGCACTTGGAGATGGAAAGGAGGACTGGAGGGGGGGTCTTGGGTCAGCTTTGGCTATTTCTGCCATCACACTTCGGTTTTTGCTGTGGGTTATAGAGTAAAAAAAATATAAGGAAAACCCCCTTTTTGACCTGTTAGGCAGGATTTCCATAGGAAAAAATGTATTTGCTGAACAGAAGCTGTGAAGCAGCTGACGGATCAATCCCCAAGGATATGCCTGAGAGCCATCCTGGGGGATATTAGGAGTTTTAATCCTGTTCCCTGAGCAGTTTGCTCTGGGAATGAGAGCTGGGGATGTCTACACTGGGAAATTGAGCCTCCAGTGGGGCTGGAGCACGAGCCTGCAGCAAAAATATGAGGCTTCATCCATGAAAAACTCAGTGCACAGGGCCTGAGAAGGGGATCTCCAATAATAAAGTTTCACAGAGGAAAAAGAAAAACCTATGAGCCGTTGCAAAAAATACACTTGAGAATTGTCTTAGCCTCCTTTGTGTTTCAGAAACAACAACTGCATGAATTGCCTTGTAATTGCTTTTGAGAAATTTTCAAATTGTGAGCAGGTTTGGGGATTTTTTTCCTACTCTCAGTGGGCATAAAAACAGACAATCTGCACCTGAAAGGAGAGATCTGAAACAGAGGGATGCTGTGAGGTCTGAAGTTAGAGACAAGACAATTCCAAACTCAGCTGATGTAAAAACACTACACAGATATCACAGAATCATCTTTTTCCTCCTGCTGCCCAAGCCGTGTGATCCCAGAGCTCGTTTGCCCTGCGAGGAGCTGATTCAGGGAGCTCCACTGGCAGCAAACAGCTCGCTGCTTTCGGGAGGTTTGGTTCTTTGCTGCCTCATTTGCTGCACTGATTCACCACAAAGCGAGACAGATGCCAAAGGTGGGAGAGGAGAAGTGGAGTGTGGGCAGCACAGCCAAGGAGGGAGCCAGCAGGACACCTCCTTCCCCCTGCAGCTCACCTTGGGTTATTCAACCCCATCAGAGTCTCCTCCTTAAAATTTTAGAGCGATTTAAAGCCGTTTTTCAGTTTTGGGTGGTGGCAGGAATCTGGGAAAATACAAATGTCTGCGTCAGCTCATGGTTCAGATAAGTGTGGGAAGTCAGCCTGGACTCTTGGGGGTTAAAATTTGGATATATTCATTTGTGTGCCTGTGTTTGGCAGGGTTTGTAAGAACAATATACAGAAATTCACTTTGAAAAATAAAATCAGAATTGTTGGCAATTTTTTTCCAGCAGAAACTATTAACTTAGAATTGAATGCAACATTTTGCTTCACATAAAATATTTTGCTTTGAGCTTTTAAATACTTTCCAAGTTTCATATCTCCTCTGCTCTGCTATAAAATCCAATCTGAACTTGCAAATCGTTTGTTTACTCCAGAATCCTATTTTTCTTTTGGAATATAAACCATTCCTTTTTGCTGCCAGCTCTAGCTCCTAGTGCAGGCTCATGGAGCTAGGCCACTTCCCCTCCCAAACACTCCCAGTGAGTCAGGACTGCGGGTGGAACTGGAGTTTTGTCACTGCCAAGAATAAAACCCCACTGCTTTGGAGAGCAGAAAACTTAAGGGCATCATTTTTTATCATCCAAGCCGAAAAGCGGCGGTTCAGCATTTTGATATTTTTGTATTGCTGACGGTTCTTCGTCTTTGAAATTAAAAATATTCAGCTCGCACATCAGTTGAAAAGCACCCAAAGCCACCAAAATGCAGCTTGTGACATCTCGGGGTGGTCCACGAAGCCACCAAGGCCCTTGACCACGTTTGGTCACCACAGTGGTTTCAAGAGTTCCTTTGTGGGTTCAACCCCAAAGAAAGCTCCCCTTGCAGGAGATCGTGGAGAAATTTAGGATCCAGTTGGCTGAACTGACAAATTTCCTGGAAACTCCCCTAAAATCTGAGCTAAAATTATTTCTTTTTGATGCCGAAATCACAGCTGTGACAAATATTCAGCCTTCTCCGTGATTCATGTGCTCTCTGAGAATGGGAAGTGTCAGAGTAGCACAATTTAGTAACTTGTGTTTCCTTCCCCCTAGTTCAGCAATTCTAATTTCACACGTTTTCTCTGGAGTGGGTTATCTGCAGACCCACCCTTTATTACCTGCCTTTATCCCAATCTTTCCCATTTCTCCAGCCATTCCCTGCTCCCAAATTATCAAATATTCAGCGTCCCGTGAAGTGACCAAGCAGGGGGAACATTTTCTGCACTAGACATTGCAGAATTAATTTACAATCTCGTGTCTTTTTTATGTTATTCTGTTTCAAAACGTGCCCTAGTTTACCTGGAAAATGTAATTCCCATCTTTCTCTCTCTCTTGGCAGCTGCAAGTTTCTGTGAACCTGGAGCCCTCCGTGTCCCTGAGCCCACCTCCAGCAAGGTAAGACAATGCCAGAGGTGTTTTAAGTCTCATTTCTGCTCCTCAGGGATACAAAAAGAAGGGATGACCCCTCTTTTCCCATTGTTCCACCTTTCCCTGACCGTGTGGGGACATTATTCCTGTACAACTCTCTCCCTGCTAATAAATTAATTTAAAACTTCTCCTTTTACCAAAGCACCAAAGCCCAGTTTGGTGCACGCTTGAAAGTCACACTTCCCGTCATTTTTTTTGCCCCTTTTTGGTTCCTTTTAAACCATTTCAACATCTCAGATTGGTTTCCTGCGCGTAATAATTGTTTCTTTGGTGGTAGGCTTCAGAAAGATTGGTTTCCTGCACGTAAGAGTTGTTTCTCTGCTGATAGGCTTTGGGTTTGTGTTTCAGAAAGAAATCCTGGTGGTCTTCCGTGCAATTAAATTCAGAATAGCTGTGGGGCTCCTGAAATGAAAATATATTCCGCTGCAGAGCTGTCATCCTAACCAATCACCTCAGATGAGTGCTTGCTGTTCTCTCCCTTGCTGTAAAATAATGTGTTTTAAAGCTGGGATTTTTCTTTTCTCTTCTCCCCTCGTGCTCGTTAGAAGTTTGTAAATGAAACCTCGTTATGGTGAACAGCTGGGAGTTGCATTTAAAACCCCTCCCGTTAAAGCAAAAGAATTAACTAAGTAACAAAGTTAAAATGGGCACACTCAGAGGCCAGAGAGGTAAGGGAGCCTCTCGAGTCTTTGCAGGGACAGCTGAGCACAAGGAAAACATGGAAAACATGGAAAACACTGGGAAAAGTGGAGTTCTGCTGGCACATTGTTCTCCTAGGCTTGGTTTGATAACTCACCAAACCCGCGTTGTTCAAAGTCACCTGGTAGCAGCTGTAAGGGGTTTTTTAAACTTCCGTGCATGAGAGGGATTGTCTGGAATTAGGGGAAATTTTGTTCTCCTGCTTACAGCAAAGTCATTCCATTTAAGGGTCTGGGGTGAAATGGAGCTCGTGGTGTTTAACTGAGGTGTTCACAAAAAGAACAAATCTGGGGCTGGGTTTATAGGGAATGCATCTTCTATGTGAAAAGAGGAATGGAAAAGGAATTATTTTGAAAAGGTCAATTTATAAAAGCCAGTACCCTTCTGGTGCAATATTGAACAGCTCAATCAGAGATGGAGGATTTGAGGTTTTGCTTTTTACTCGTTTGCCTCAACCCTGAACTTTGTAGGATTCCTCTTTGGGAAGGATTTTTAGGAGGGCATTGTCATCCCAGGACTGGCAGCTCTTTGACCAGAGGAGGATCTGGCTCCACACTCCCTCATTCCAACCTGGAATTCGAAGCTGCTTAGAAAACACATTCTTCTACATTTGACTTTCCTTTTCTGGGGGGGATTGAACACTGTGTTTTTGCATGGATTTTCATGAAAATTGGAGATGAATTTCGATTTTTAAAGGCGAGCTTTCAAGGCAGCTCACTGTTTTTTGTGAGTCAGAATGGGTTGGAAGCTGGTTGGCAGTGGCTTGGCTGGGATCACATGGGACTTTTCAAGTCAGAGATAGCTCCACTTGTTCAAGAGATGCTTTCATGTGGTTTCCAAGGGAAATAGTAACTCCTTATAACATTTTTAAAAGACAGCCAATGTCAAAGTGCCTGGTGGCAAAGTTCCGCTGTTTCAGCCTCCAAACTCATCTTTCCAGCTAAAGTAAATGTGTGTTAATGATGAATAAAACTCCTCTGTAAGAAGTGGGTTGAGCAGGAGGTTGTAAAGGTTGGCGCTTTAATAGAATTGAAAATTATTTCCCTTCTCTTATTGGAGGTGGGAAGAATTAACAGGTAGAGGAGCAGGTGCCTGTGGAAACTCATGGTGCTGTGGCTTTTAGTCATGGATTAAGAGAAGGATTTGGGAAGAGCTGGGCTGTGGAATCATGGAATTGTTTAGGTTGAACAAGATCTCCAAGATCAGGACCTTTCAGGGGGTGAATACAAGCAGAATAACCTTTAGTTCCCATCCAAAATACTTGTATTACATGGAGATAATTTATTATTTTATTGATAAACCCCATAAATATTTCAGATGTCACACCAGGGCTCATCACTCGCCATGAGCTTTTCCCATTACTCTGGCTAATTGTTCTGTGTGTAACGAGCAGATCGAGTTACCCAAATCATCCCATGGATTATTTGGCCCAGTGCTTCAGGCTGGGCTCTGGGAATTGTTTTGGCCATTGATTCTTCCACAGTCAGCATCAAAAGAATAACTTAGATGTGGTGGCTTTAACTTCTCTCCCTGCGTTTCCTTCTAACAATCCAAGAAATGCCTTTTTTTGGTGTGTAAATCAGCTTTATTCCCATTTGAAATGTCGGGCTCATCAGTCACTGATATCATTATGATTATTTTCGCTTGTGCCAAGCTTTAATACATTTTTAGACAAGCTTTTCCCCATTCAGAGCATCCCCAGTGGCCTGTCTGCCAGCTCTGGGGCGGGCAGGAGATGGCATCTGCTGTGTCTGAGAGTGTCTGCGTGGCCAGAGGCAGCCCTGGCCTTGGGGGGGACTGGTGAGCTCCCATTTAAGCCTTTTTCCCAGTGACAGCACCAATTTGTGTCCTCTGCCAGCCATCAGTCTTCGTTAGGCTGATAGGAAATGATATCTGGGAGATGTCTACCTGGCTTTCTGATTGGATTAAAATTGGCCCAAAATTTACTGGGCCGAGGGAGGATGGGCAGTGTGATCACAGAACTCTAGTCCTTCAGCAGTCAAAGCCAGGAGTGCCACATTAGAAACTTCTTTTTGTGCATTTTTGGGAGATATTTGTATTTTTCTGATCCTTCGGCAGTCGAAGCCAGGAGTGCCACATTAGAAACTTCTTTTTGTGCATTTTTGGGAGATATTTGTATTTTTCTGATCCTTCGGCAGTCAAAGCCAGGAGTGCCACATTAGAAACTTCTTTTTGTGCATTTTTGGGAGATATCTGTGTTTTTCCGGCCCGCATTTGCCATTTACCTCTGGTTTGCTGTGATATTTTCCATCATCTGAAAAGCAAAGCTGGAAAATGAGGAGGAGCAGCAGATTGTGAGAGGAACAGCAGCCATGTGAACATTAAAAGGCCTGAATATCAGCAAGGCTACTACATTTGCAAGACATTAGGTAGTTTATGTACTATTTTATGCATGGAGCCTCCTAACAGTTATTTCTCATGGATCTGCAAAATATAAAAGACTTTAGGTTAAAGGAATAATAATGAATCATTTATGAGATATTATCTACGAAGATGGATTGGTTCCATCTGTTGCAGTAATAAAAATAATAATGCTCAGCAATTACATAAATGCTTTACAGGTTTTCAGTGTGCATCACAAACATTAATCTAAGATCTAGCCCATAGCACAGTTTTTAAGAGCTTGTAAAAGGCCTTCAGCTTATACATGCTGGGTTATTTATTTATTTTTAACAAGGAAATTCGTCGTAATAGAGTTTTTAAACTGGTTTAGAAAATTGAGTTTTATCTCCTCAGTCTAAGGCACTCTATGAAGATGGCCACAAAATTGGTTTCTTTTTTCCTTCTGTTGGTTGAAGTTGCTGCAAATGTCCAGGAGAAATACAGCTCCACAGGCAGGTGTTCATTATCATAGAAATGATGGAAAAGTCCTCCAGGATGCCTTACTGGCATTATCTCCCAGTTATTTGTTAATCTCATTTTTCGTGTCTTGTAAGCAGCTCACAGAGGGAAGGCCAAGGGTTTTTGAGGCAGAGCAGAGCCTGACAGTGGTTGTGCTGTTAGACACTTATATTTCATATAGGATCTCTGAAAGAAATAATTTCTTTTGTTCACTGCAGGAAGAAATCAGATGTATGAACGAGTGGTTTCATGCCTTAGATGTAGCCTAATTTAACCAACAGAATTTTAACAGGTTTAATTTTGTTCTGCTTGGATTACCATTTGAATTCTAGAAAAAGAAGTGATGGTAACTTTAGACAAAAGAATTGTTTGATTGTTTGATGTGCTTCCTGGCAGACAGAGGTGTGGTAAAACAGGCAGGATTTAAATGCAATCTAAAATAAAATTATCCCAGCTGATATTTTGGGCATGTCTGTAGGCTCTCTGAATATATGGATCAATACGTTCCGTTAGCTTTGATTTAAGTACATTTGTGAGGGTCTCTTGGAATGGGCTCCCCTGCAGTGTAACCTGTGACCTTGAAAGACAGGGTGCCGTGGCAGCTCTTGCCTTGTAAATCTGTTTATCTGTGCACGTCACAGATAAGACCCAGGCTTTGCAATGCCCCTTGACTGAACAAGTGACATTAATTCCATTAACTCTGGGCAAAAGGAGTGTTTGTATTGACAATTGGAAATTGGGGGGGGGGGGGTGGGTATCTTCCCCGCGGAAAAATTTGGNGAGTTGTGTATCTTCCCCCAGCAAATATTTGGCTTGGAAATATTTGACACTTAATCCAGAGAATGGAGAGGCTTTATTGGAACTACACACTCATTTGACAAAAAACAAAAAAAAAATTCCTTCAGCAATATTCTGTTAATTCATATCTAATGAGATTAATTAAAACAGATGGGGGAAAAAAACCTCCAGTGTTTCATAGGCAGAGGAAACGCTGGGTTCGGTTTGGTCAGACCTGAGTGCTGATGGTCGTTCATGAAACAGAGTAGAGTTTGTTATCAGTGCTACTGTCTTGGTTTGAAAAGACAGGAGTCTGCTAAGGAAGGCAGGAGCCTCCCTTGGAAGAGGAAATGCACCCCCCTTCCCTCTGAATTAATANAGGAGATAACAAACAGTGCCCCAGCTGTTTGAACGGCTGTGGAGGTGGTGATAGAATAAACCTATTTTTAACTTAGGACAGCTACCTGCCCCTGTAATCATCCCTGGCCTGGGGAGCAGTTCCCTGTTCTCTATCCCATTATCCCACAGGTAAGAGTTCCACAGCACCGACAGCACCTGGCAGGGAGCGCTGGGCGCTGCAAACTCCTCCTGCTTTTGGGAACTCCAGGGGGCTGCCGGAGGGGCTGTGCTGCCAGCCTGGCCTCACCCGGACAGCCCGTGCTCCTCCTGCTCCTCAGGAGCCTGGCCATCTCCCTGGGGATCCAGCTCCTCTCCAGCCCTTCCCTCAGGGGGTTTCCTCACAAAGCACCTCCACGCTGACCGTCTGTGGGGCCGCCCCTCTGAGCTGCTGCCTGACAGAATCCCGGGGTGGGTCAGGCTGGAAGGGACTGCGCTGGCACAGGGTGGTGTCCGGGCAGTTCTGGGATATCCCCCGGGAGGAGACCCCCCAGGCTCTCTGCACAATCTGCTCAGGGCTGGGCACTGCCCAGGGCAGGAGCTGTGCCTCCTGTGCAGGGGAATTGCTGGGCTCGGTCCCTGCCCGTGGCTCTGGTGCCATTGCTGGGCCTGGAGCAGAGCCTGGGCCCTGCCCTGAGCCCTCCTTGCACCCAGGGACACACAGGGACAGACAGGGACACACAGGGACAGACAGGGACAGACAGACAGCTAGGGCTGAGGGCCCCTCTCAGCTGGGGCTCCTCTCCAGGCTGAGCAGCCCCAGCTCCCTCAGCCTTTCCCAGGCACGGAGATGCTCCAGCCCCTTCCTCAGCTGAAGCTCCCTGTCCGTGCTGGGCTGAGGATCCAGAGCTGGACACAGCACCCTAGAGGTGCCTCCCAGGGCTGGGCAGAGGGAGAGGGTCTCTTGGTTCCTTGCTGGAGGGCAGTCCCTATTCCCAGCTGTCAAATCATGGCTAAGAGGAGTGATTTCTTTTAAACACTCTTCCTTCTGTGCCTCCTCCAAAGCTTTCAAGCGCACCATGGAAATCCCTTAATGCAGGTGCACCTCAGCCATTAGGGAACAACCTACAGCAAACTGCTATGGAAACCTGTCCAGAAATCTCCCTGGATGCAGGGTGGAGCTCCCATGGTGTGAACGTTGGGATGTGTTTTCAATACCACCCTGATAAGGGTTGAATTTCAGAGGTGCTCCTCTGCACTGGCTTTGTTTTAGACGTTAGAATAAACCCTTTCGAGCTGGTGGTGCACAAGAGCTTTGACAGCCCTGTTCCAGCTCATCCTGCTCCGAGCTGCTTGGATCTCCTGGCCCCAGAGGCTGCTCTGTTTTGCTGCCAGAGCTCGCCAGGCCAAGGCAGGACGGGCAGAAGGGAAATGTGCTTCTATCTGGACTGGGATTGTGGATCAAACCCAGCCACATCAGCGATTTAAACCAAGAGGCTGCTCTGTGAACAGCTGAGACATCACACCCCTCCTGTTCTAAACCTCTCCTGGAGGTGTTTCACCTCCCAGAGGGTGCCAGGGAGGATGATTAGAAATCATAACAGAAAACTGCTGCTGCAAGATGTTCCCCTTGTTTAAAATAACCATCTCCTGCAAAATCCACAGTGAGGTTAGGAAATAATTAGGGTGATATTTATTTCTTTCTGTTCTTTCTCTCCTTAAAGAATGATAATTATAGTTGAGGATATTGCCCCACAGTTACGAATAACTTGCTGAATTTTCCTGAGAAAATGGGTTTTGGTTGTGGCTACTCAGATGGGAGCTCAGCACGTAACTGGGTTTGAGAGCACTGGGAAAAAATGAGCTGCTGAATACCAGTGCTGTTGGTGAGGAATATATAAATAAGTGGCTGTTACACAGCAGGATGATGCACAGAGCAACACAGAGTCATATATTGGCTTATCTTGTAGTAATGGCTTGATAATTGTGATAACATCAGAAATCACTATCACTCCTTGCTGAGAAATTACTTGTTACCATCCTCTTGTTTAAATACGGCTGGGAGAGTTCTGAAATTATTTTCAGCACTGTTTGGAGGCTTCCCCTCATTTAACCTTCCAGATTCTACTTATAAAAATAAAAAGCTTAAATTCTTGGTGGTACCTTCCCCGTGCTGAGTTGCCTTTTGTACACCTTCCCAGCTGGCTGTAATATCGAGTGGGTTTTATTTTATCTTTTTAGTGTCTTAGGAAGATCCAGTACCTTGTCTTGTAAAAAGTGCAGGGGCAAAAAAAAAAAGGTATTAATGGCTAATAAGAAATAATCTGTGGTTAACAGAGCTCGTCCTTTCTTTCATGCTCTGTCATGACCTTGTTGCTTTTGGATGTTGGATTATCAAGCTGCAGGGTTTGAGGTGATGGAGAAGAATGGTTTGTGAATCTCCTTGTGTCTGAGAAAAGGAGAGTTATCTGCTTTAGTGCAATTTCCTGTGAAAATGAATTCCACCTAGGAGATACCTGGGGGTCCTCTGGTCCCAACAGGCCAAAAATATTGAGTGTTCATTCAGCAACAACGACATTTCTTCAGCTTGTGAACTTTGGACCGCTGCTCCTCGTTGCTGATGTGTTCAGAGGTAAGAAAGTCTAGTTTCGGGAAAATGAAGCTGAAAACAAATTCCAGAGTATTTGTGTTGCTCCTGCCTATGTCCTTGGGAGATATCTCAGGTAATCAGGTCCTAAATCAGGGAAAGGTTCTTCCCCCCAGAGGGTGCTGGCACTGCCCAGGCTCTCCAGGGATCATGGTCACATTCCCAAGGCTGCCAGAGCTCCAGGAGTGTTTGGACACTGCTCCCAGGGACAGGGTGGGATTGTTGGGGTGTCCTGGGCAGGGACAGGAGCTGGACTGGATGATCCTGGTGGATCTCTTCCAACTCAGGATATTCCACGATTCTACAGCAGTCCCAGCTGCTGTTAAATACTGGCACTTCCTACATGAATGACAGCCAGCAGCCTGTGCTGATAGACTGGCACAAGTGAGGGGCTTTGAAGGAATCTGTTTTTTAGAAGGGAATTTTGTCCATTGTAAGTCTTTTAGGACTATTAAGTTGGGTGTTTTCTTTTATTCTTGAGCCTCTCCGGTTTCCTCTTGTATTTTTTATACTTTTAAATGTGTATAAAAGGTGGAGTGAGAGCGAGGGCAGAGTTGTTTCCAGAGGTTACTGGTGATTTGGCGGGTCTGAGTGAGTTTTGGTGTTTTCTTTTATTCTTGAGCCTCTCTGGTTTCCTCTTGTATTTTTTATACTTTTAAATGCATATAAAAGGTGGAGTGAGAGCGAGGGCAGAGTCATTTCCAGAGGTTACTGGTGATTTGGCGGGTCTGAGTGAGTTTTGGTGGTGCCTGTTCCACAAGAACCGTGAGCCTTTATCCTGACAAAACTCACGGGAGACGCCGACGGACAGCGCAGCCGGAAATTATCCTGGCAATTTGGCTGCCTGCCACGCTTTTACTGCCTCCTGCTCATTTCTGGACGGGGTTGCCTGATGGCTGTTGGGAGAACGGGCGGCTCCATGAATGGTGCCCTTTATTCCCAGCGAAACTGTCGGATTTTATTTCGTTCCCTTCGTGATAAGGCTCCCCCTGATCCTCACATGACAACCCCCGTGAGCTGGAGCTGGGTGAGGAGAAGCCAAAGGAGCCTTTCTTGTGTGAGTTTGGGCTGATTTGGATGTGTTTCCCTGCAGGGGAAATCCCACATTCCTACAGGTCCCAGATAAATCCTCTCATCCCGTCTCCCATCAGAGAGGCAGCAGCAAGAAGAGAGAGCTGATGGCTGCTGGGTGCTAAAACAAATGCCCCACTGCACGTTGAAGTGGAAAATGTGGGATTTTAGAGCTGCTCCAGGCAGTCAGCAGGATGGAGGGAACTTTCTGAGAGAATTAAATGAACGAGTCAAGAGTAAAACCCCCATTCAGAGGTGTGGGTGTGAGGAGGGATGGATGGAGAGGGAAAAACCAGCTGAAAGGAGGAGAAATATTCCCAGCCAAACGGCTCACCGTGTTTTCCAAGAACAAAAGTAGAAACCCACGTTGGGTGTATGATTCAATTTACAGAAATCCGAAGTTTTTCTATAATTAGGGGCTTTAGTGTGACATTAGCAGTGTAAAATGGGATGTTTGGGAGGCTTTGTCACCTGCATGGTGTGTGCCCCCCTCCTGCAGAGCACCAGCTCATTCTGCTGTTCCACCCTGCTAATTTCTTCATTTCTACCGAGTTTGTTATTTAAATATCTGCCAACTTGCTGAGTTCCAACAAGCATTGGCATGAGTAATGAGTCAAATGTTAGAGCAGCATTATTCTTTGACAGTTCTAAAAGGATTATATAACTCGAATTTTAAATAATATTTTTGAAATGTGTAATTTAAAAGGTCCTCGTGTTCTGTAAATGGTTTAATTTTTCATCCCGTTTAATTGACATTGCAAAAGAATCATTAAGTCAATGATGATTAAAGCAGCACTTTTATGGATCAAACTCTCTTTGGGGAGAAATTTAGTCACAATGAAAGAGATATAGACAGGTATTTTGAGGATGCTGCAAGAGAAACAGGGGCTGAATAGGCTTTTCAATAAATCTCATCTCATCTGGAACCTCCTTCCAGTTAATCCAAGGCCAAGGCACCTCAAGAGTCAGCTGTGGACAGTGTGGAAAAAGCCCTTTGTGATTTTACAGGACACTGAGAAGGAGAGACTCATTTCACCTGTGGGGTTTCAGCCCAATATGAGCCAGATTCTAAAGAAGTGAGGATATAACTGAGTTATTAAATGTATCCTCATGATGACATTCAGCTGCTTCATTTTCTGTGTAGTAAACTTCTGCTGCCACTAAAACAAATCAGGAACGTTGCTTGGGTTTGCATTGTTGGATTTCAAAAGTGCATGCATGGCATCCTTGCTGTTTTTATTTTGACTAAAAATTATAATATTTAAATCCATGGTAGGTCCTGAAATGGGAAATAGCATCTGGAAGTGTTTTGTCTTTTAATTCCTTCCAGTCCTCTTAAATAATATCTGTGTTTGAGTGCTTTTTGTTGCTTTTGAAGCTGGATGGACATTATCCCATTATCCCATCCTGTGGAAAAGGGGAATGGTGTCACTGCAGACTCAGCTGGATGAGTTTCACCTCAAATCTTGTTGTACATTCAAATGTGGCTGCCAGATACTTGTGTTTTAAATCATCTGTTGGGGGGGTTCTGTGTAAGATGTGACCTTTACTGAAAATAAAATATGTAGGAAATTCCAAGTTCTGGGAAACATCAGTAGAACAAGTTGTGCAAAATATCTTGAAGAGGAGAAATAAATGAAATCAGGAATTAAGGAATGATAAATGCAGTGTAAAAATATAACAGGTCAGGAAATTGTGTTGCTCTGAGAGGGTTTGTGATAACATGGAATTGGGGCAGGGTGGGATCCCAATAAAAATGAAACCTGCAAAGTCAGGAATGTCTCAGAGAAGATAAATAATTGGAAATAGGAGCAGATTGTCTGAGAACAGAATATGTCTCAGCTTGAAAATTCACTCCACATTTATATGATGTAGAGATAATAACCAGATTTTAAGTTTTATTCCATTAAGTTCCCTTAAGTGGTATCTCTGTTAAAAAGCACGTTCAGCCTAAACTTAAAAATTCACTAAACCAAAGGTAAAACATTATCAGAGAGAGGAAAAAGCCATTTTAGAACAGGACTGTGAAATACAAATTTAACAATTAAATAGGCTCTAAGTTCTCAAACCTCTCAGTGAAACAATTTCGCAGAAGCTTGGAAAAACTTACACCTCGTGGTGAAAGGGAAAAAAAAGGTTTGGCACTAAATATCGTGGTCATTGATGAAAAAGAAATTTTCCAGCCCTAGAGAAGTTGCTGGAGAATTTACTGGCTCCCAGGCCACGTTTGTTCAGCTGGTGTCATTAGCAATAATAATAAAGCAAAATCACTGGCTCCAAATCCACAATATCCCCCCAGAAATGGATAAATCTGGGCGAAATGTCAGCACCTACAAGGGAAAAAGGCTGATTGCAAAAAAAACTGAAGCAAATTAGTCCTTCCCTAAAGATAAGGAAACCTGATCCTGCACAGCTCTCTCATCCCTGCTGGCCCCATGTCCCGCTTGATCACGTTCCCTAATCCAGATTTCTCCTGAGCTACGGGCACTATTTGCCTGCTTTTCAGAATATCCTCTAAATTTTTATTCATCCTCTAAATTTTTATTCATCTTTCTACACTCTCCCTCTCCACCCCCCGATTCCTTGGCTGCTCCCACAGGGAGGCTGAGGGGTCACAGCCTGAGCTCCTGCCTCTGGACGATTCCCATGGCAATTCCTGTGGGATTTTACTCTTCCAGGTGGGACAGTGGGCACTTGAACTGCCCGTTGTGAAGGCTGGGGGTCACAGCCAGCTGAGCTCCTGCCTGGGGATGATTCCCATGGCAATTCCTGTGGGATTTTACTCTTCCAGGTGGGACAGTGGGCACTTGAACTGCCCGTTGTGAAGGCTGGGGGTCACAGCCAGCTGAGCTCCTGCCTGGGGATGATTCCCATGGCAATTCCTGTNATTCCTGAGGGATTTTCCCCTTCCATCTGGGACAGTGGGCACTTGAACTGCCCGTTGTGAAGGCTGTGGGGTCACAGCCAGCTGAGCTTGTGGAGCTGAGCTTGTGGAGGGACCACATGAGCTCCTGCCTGGGGATGGTTCCCTTGGCAATTCCTGTGGGATTTTCCTCTTCCAGGTGGGACAGTGGGCACTTGAACAGCCCTTCGTGAAGGCTGGGGGTCACAGCCAGCTGAGCTCCTGCCTGGGGATGATTCCCATGGCAATTCCTGTGGGATTTTCCCCTTCCAGGTGGGACAGTGGGCACTTGAACAGCCCTTTGTGAAGGCTGGAGGGTCACAGCCTGAGCTCCTGCCTCTGGACGATTCCCATGGCAGTTCCTGTGGGATTTTTCCCTTCCATCTGGGACAGTGGGCACTTCATCAGCCCTTAGAGCTGCAGTAGGAGCCTTCTTCACCTTCCTCATTTCCAGCTCCTTCAGCTGAGCAGCATTTGAGGAACTCCAGCAGGGATTTCCTGCGTCCCGAGCGAACTGGGGAGCGCAGGGAGCGAGGGGAGCCTGGAGCTCAGTCCCTTTGTCCCAGCCCCATCCATCAGGGCTGCAGTTCTGCTGATCCCCTCGGCTTCACTGCTGGCTTCCCTGTCAGATGCGTTTGTTTTACGAGCCAGAGCCTCAGCCAGTCTTAGTCAAAGCTCCCACAGGCTCTCTGCAGGATCTGATGCTCTGCTGGGGCCGTGCCAAAGTGTCTGCACGGCGTCTTCCTGTCCTGCTTCTATATGGAGCAGCTTGGCACTTATGGGAGGGAGGCCAAATGAACTTAAATAGTGCATCAGTCCACAAAATCTTAATTGTGGCTTCAGTTGTTCCGTTGGAGGGGAGCAGACGAGTCCTTGGTAAAGGGAGAGGACTTTTTAAGCCTCTTTCCGGGTTGGTACGAACGAGGTGGGGCAGGTGAGGGGAAGGATGTTTCCTAAATATCTGAGGGCAAGATGTGACCGAGGTAGATTGGAAAAGGCCATTAATGGGAGGGTCTCTTTGTGCCATTTTCCTCATCACTTGAAAAATCCCTAATTTTCCCTGCTGAAGTTTTCCCTCAGTGCAGTTTATTACCTCTTTAAAGAAGAGAAAAAAACCCTTTTCTTTACAAGAATTTTGGATTCAGGTACTTCTATTCACTCTCCTGTCAATCCTTGTCTTTCCGTGGGGGGCTGATAAACCTAGCTTTTGAAATGGGGTCTGTTTTAACTGGTTTGAGGAAATAAAAGGAGCATAAAATGCAGAATATTTAAGTGAATGTTTTGCATGCAGGGCAGTTCTGCCCACGTTGGGCATCTTCCCACCATGGCTCTTGTCTGTCCATGGTATTTGCCTTGCTCTG
>VZTG01000091.1:912-85431 GCA_013397845.1 Melanocharis versteri
AGTCTGTTCAAATCTGTAGATTCCACTTTCCTGCCGTGCTTCTGCAAAATCCATTCCAACGTCTCTGCAATGTTCTTCTGCTTTTGGGAAACACCACTCCCCATGGTTCTCAGCTGCTACCCTCTGTCTCCCAGAAAGGGTAATGGCGCCAACGAGCTTCGTTTCATCTCCCGAGCTTTTTTCAGCTCCTGGGCTTCTCTCCCCTGGACTTTGTTCCAGTCACTCTGTACAGTTCAGCCGAGCCTTCATCCTCACCGGAGCAACACCATCAGTTGCCTTTCATGTCCGTTTATCAGGACACCATTTGTGAGGATAATAGACATGGACCCAGAGCGGCAGGGAACCTGAATCATTTATTCAAAGAAACAAGCTGCTTTTATACATTTTTTCAAGGTATCTCATTACATGACCTATCCCATGTCGCCATATCAGCGGCACGCATTGTCAGTGTCCTTCTGTGGGGTGATCACACACTGTTCAGGCGTCTGTCAGGTCCCGGTGGGCTCCTCTCCACAGAGCTCTGCTGCATGACACCTTCTCCCCCAGGGTCTGGGGGAGAAAAGCCTCTCCGTGCCGTCATGTGCTTCTTTGTTCTGCCACATGCTCCTTTGTTCTGCCGTGTGCTTCTGCGGGCACATCCCACAGCCCGCAGATCCCATCTCTTCTCACACATAAGGGAAAGTGATCCTGTCCCCTCAACTTTGCTCTGGTGAGGTCTGGAGTAGGGGTCTATCCAGCCCCAGTTCAAGAAAGCCAGGGAGCTACTGTAGAGGATCCACTGAAGGGCTAGGAAGATAATTGGAGGACTGCCTCATGTCTCATGTGAGGAAGACGGCCCCTTCAAACCCTTTCCCTTTGACCAGAAGGACTGATGAGCCCACTCCCAGGGCTCTGTAATCATTCTTGATACTCTTCAGACTGCTCCTGGCTGTATCACTGCCACCCATGTGAAACAACAGCGCTGCGTAATAAGTGGTCTATAGGAGGCTTAGTAGTCTCTGGGTGGCATCCCTGACATGATCCCCCAATAAACAGCACACCTCTCTAGAGGGTACATCAAGTCAGCACATGGGTGTCTCTGCTCCTCCCAGAAGAGAGTCCCCCACTACTATCACCTGTCACCTTTCCAAGCCGTGCTGGGCAGATCAGGCTGCTTTACTGGTGATTATACAGCAAGCAGACCAGGCTGCCTTACCCAGCCCCAGCATCTCTCCTGATGTGATGGGTCTTCAGTCTGCAGAGCAGCGAAATGGGTCTGCAAGGGTCCCTCATGCAGTGGGTGAAGTCCCTTCCTCCTGCTGGTCCTTGCATTGAAATCTTCAGTTCCTCTGCGTCGTTGGCCTCCTCCCTTCTCCGTGTGCTGGTGGGGGAGTTTTGGGCTGTCTGGCTGTGCACTGTGGGCACGCTGCAGACTGCATTCAAAGCTGTTAGAAACACTCTAACAAGATTGCTGAATTAAAAATTAATTTATTAAACAGCAAACAGAGGGCGAGCCCGGGAGTAGCTGGAGCTTAAGGTGGCAAGGCAGGAAACAAACAGCAACAAAATATCGATGGTGTACACGCCAGGTGCCCCGAGAGACAGGGTGCATCTCTGGCAGAGGACCTGAGGCAAAGCCTCAGGGGAGCTTTATACAGTCCAGAGTCCCTCCAGATCAGTTGTTTTCCAGTCCCCTTGTTTTGCATACACAATCCTGGTCTTTCATTGGAGTGCTTTGGATGCCATTATTTTGCATACAGTCCTGGTCTTTTCCATTGGCGTGCTCTGGATCCTATTGTTTTGCATACAGTCTTGGTCCTCTCATTGGCTCATTTCGATCCTTGTCTAAGGTCCAATGGTGGTTTGTACAGCTGAGGTGATATGATGATGTAATGAAGCTCCTGTGAAGTTTCTGGAAGGCTTGCCTGTGTACCCCATTTTGTTTAGCATAAATAAATAAATAATTCCTAAAAAATCCACTTTTTAACAAACAAATAACCCTTTTATGAACAAAGACAACATAACTTATAAAAATGGCAACTTAGTACATACATAATAAGTAACTATACCAGTTTAATACACACATTTTTATGGAATTTTAACTCAAAATACAGATGACTTTAAAAACTGTGACAACTTTAATTCTACATGAACTTTTAATAATGTTCAGATCCCTTAACAGTTCATTGACTTTATTAATTAACAATTTAACCTATTAACTTTATTAACATTTAATTTTTAACCTTTGATCACCCATAACAAAAACCAGCTATCTAATTCCATCTCGGCTTCCCTGATGTTATACCAGTGTTGCTTCCAGAGGCCATTATATGCTCCTCTCACTAACGTTTGGAGACACCGGCTGGCTATGCTTGGCAGAGGGTTTCTAAAATTAATTTACATTCATTTCAGACATTTTTTGGTTTAAAATGGTTAATGCATGATTTTTCCCTCAGAAGTATCTACATTTTTTGGAAATGGTTTGTGTCAAGACCACACTGTTTCTCTTAGGTCTGTTATCTCACCTCAGGCAGTGCCATACTCTTCATTTTGCTAGCAGCATTCAGCTCTGAGGTGGAAGCTGTTCCTGAGGGCAGTTTTGAAAAGCAGAACACCTTTCCCACAAGTTCAGTGGATGGAAATCTGCAGTAAAAGCATCAGTAAGCTGTGTGTTGCCTCCAAAAACACAAATTAGCCTGTTCACAGACCCAAGTCTGTGCTTGGGCTCTGTCATACACAGCAGTGCAATCTCATGGCGTAGGACCATCAACACTGCTGCAGCACGGACATGGCTACAAGCCACTGCAGTGGCGTCAGGGCCCGAACTTGCAGTGCCAGCAGCTCCCTGCTAATTTAATCTCACCTTTGGTGAAGTCAAAGGAGTGTCCTCTGTGCGAAATGGGGCACCATGTGTCCCCATAGAGCAGGAGTGTGCTAGAAGGCCTCACTGAGGCAGTGCCATTTCACATCTGCTGTTCACTCATGACACCACGTTTGTGTGCCTATTTTCCATGCTGGCGCTTGCACTGCGCAGGCACGCAGCCTGGAGTGTCCTGCTTGCTTCTGTCATCTGGTCCATTTCTGTATGTTCATGTGGGCATTCTCTAGCATTTTAACCAAATAAACACTTTCTAATATCTTAGTTACATACAGTTTCACATGACAATACTCTCTGCCAAGTTAAACCAGGTCTTTGCCATCAGCAGGCCTCAGTAGCCTTGGGAGTCCCAGGAAGGGGTGTAAAAAGGAATTGGGGGCAGGCATTTCAATGTCTCAGTTTCTGTAATTCATATCTAAATGCATGTATGGTGCTGCTATAATGGAATTAATATTGATTCAAATTTAATCTTTGTTTATGACTGTCATATTAATAAGTAGTTTGGGAACTGTAAACCTGCTGCATACTCAGCAGCATTTCCTAAAAAGCTCAGCATGTTGAACTCTGAATTACTGAAGAAAAATTAAGTCAAAAAAGTTTAAAAAAATAAAAAAGAAAGTACAAAAAGTCTTTCTTGGGTGGCAAAATAAATTTCTTTGAAAATCTAGCCAGGAACACTCTTAAAATCTGGTTCTTACTGTAAAGAGTTTTGTGGGATCTTATTCTACTATGGTGAATTTATGTATTTAAGTTAGAACAATAAAGGATATATTTCTACACTGGAATCTTAAGTAAGACGTCTGTGACTTAGACACATACTGGATGTGTAATGTATTACGTGTCTCCATTTTTTGCAGTAGGGGTTCACTTTTCAATGCAGTAACAATGACTGCTTGATATCACTGGCTTTTGACATTGATGTGCTTTATGAGAAAAGGAATATAAATATTGATTTAATGGAGGAAAGTTGATTAGAGGTCAAGAAATTATTCTAAGTATTGGCAGTAGGTAGACCTTTGGAATCCACTTTCCAAAATTTTCTGGGCAAAAATGAATTGTTAATGAATATTGTAAAATAAAATGTGGCTGCTTTAAAATTGTTGAAATCATAAATAAACCAACAAAATAGAATGTCCTTCTTTAATAGTGAGATTGCCAAACTATAGCAGACAACAGACAGGGGACTGCTTTCAGGAGACTGCTGGAGGGAGGCAGTGGGAAGGTGGTGAGTTACCAACATTCCCAGTGGCTGAGATGCTGCTTCCCTTGAGCTTGGTCCACAGTCAAAGGGAAATTTCCACTGATTTCAATAGACTGCACATCCGGTCCTCTTTTAACAAGCTATTGGGTTTTTTAATTCACCATATGTCTCTTAATAACCAGATCACTGCTAATAAAGCTCAGAAATTATATTAGGAATTCAACCGTGAAATTAGATGCAACCAGCTAAGTCAGAAGTAGAACAACAATTAACAAAATATTGGTAAATGTAAATCTCAGAGAATCTTGTAATACCTTTATACACTGCCAAGAGCACAGGAACTTCATCTCTTTTTATTAAATGTCTCTTGTGGTAAACAATTAAACAGCACCAGCAATTCTTTCACTCCAGCTGTCATTCTGATGATGAGAATGCTTGGGAAACTGACATCTAATTTCAGTGCCATCCAATTGTAAATAAACTGTGAAGCCTTTGTGCATGTCTGGTAAAATGTAGTCATCTCTATGTAGGCACATATGCAGATTGTGCGAGCCTTGCCCCTAATATAATATAGTTTCAGCCGGACAAAGAGGTGTGTGGGGAAAAAAGTAGTTTATGAGAAATTTGAAATTATATTTCAGGGTTTCTTTTTGGGGCGGTAATAACGCTTAAAGTTCTGAGTGTCAGCGTGAGAATAAAAAAGCTGATTCCCAGCATCAAGGCAGGGTTTTTTTGCCCTCCCCCGACCCCATTTCACTCACACTTCCTTGAACAAGGAAGACAGATTGAAAAGCTTTGTCATATACAGATGCGAAACTACAGGTACAAGTAAAAATTTTCTGTATTAATTTCAAATGTTCATTCAAAGTTGCCTATTAATTTTGCATGAGGATTTGTTGAAGCTTCCATTGCCTTTGTTCCTTCTTCAGTCATTAACATTCTGTATGTCAGTTAGAATTACAGGGTTTGAAACAAGTGTTTGATTTCTATCACATGTGATTATCACATGGCTACAACTCTCTAGGCTTTTCTAATCTCCAAGTAGTTGCCTACTTAAGAGATTCTGGTTGGTTGGGAATGACCTTCCCCCTGAAGTCTAGAAGTTAAATTTAAAATCCAAAAAAAATAGAAATCTAGGCAATGAAAGGTTATTTACAGGAGGTGAGACAGTCACATTCAGACTCTGTGTTCCTATTAGAAATATTTCAAGCACACTTTTTAAATGTGTGTTATCCTTATATACTTGGAAACCATGCCTTGGAAAGGCTGAGAAAATGGGATATTCATTGGCATTCATTTCATTAGCAATGTAAATCACTTTAAACGGCATATTTGGCAGCATCTCTTGAAAAATGCTGCTCATTAGCTGAGGAAGAGGCAAGCACTCTAGGACATACTGCGCACTATCGAATTTTTGGGCTGTCCTTCACAGTATTCACCTGAACGGGGCTCCCTGGTACAACACATGTGACGAGTTAGGTGCCCACAAAAAAGCTTGTGACTAATCAGGGGAAGGCCTGACTCAGAAACAAAATTTCAAGGAGAAATGAGAGCCAAGAGAGCCAAAGCTGTCCTTGGAGGAAGTGGTGCTGAGCCACATACCTCTTTCTAGGCCAGAGAGAATCATTTTCCTCCACTGGGGATTCAGAGCTGAGAACCTCATCTGGTGCCTAAACAAAGCCAGGCCTTCATTTCTGCCTGGGAGCGAGGAATTTTTGCCAGATAGATGAATAAATAATCATCTGGGATTTAAAGGACAGAACCTCAAATACCCACTTAAAACGGGCAATGATGTGACACAGATGTCCTGGGTACCTCTATTACCAGAATATTGCATAGGGAGACCTTTCTTAACACTGCCAGGTAAAAGTGCTCCGATGTGTTTTTCTTACAGCCTGCTGAACGAGACATTTTCCAAGCAGGTGGAATTAAGCACAGTCTAGATTAAAATTCCAGTGCAAAGGAAGCATAGAATCTTCACATGTCTCGTGTACAGTCATATTGTAGATCTTCTAGGGCTTTAGACTGAATTAGATATACAGCCCAGCTGTTGAGTCACAGTTCATATTAGATATGTGTGTTCCCATCACCAAGAATTCCTTCTTTCATAATGTAGGGGAAGGAGCAGAGTCTACTAGGTACCTGCTTAATAGCTCATGGGCTCATGGTTTAATAGCAGGGCCGCTGGAAATGCCATTCAATTCTGTGTAGGACCTGCACACCTCCTGTAATCCCCTGGGGCACCTAACTGCATCTTCTGCAGTCACAGAAGTCAAAATTAATTTTAACATGTTCTTTTTCTTCTGTTTAAATCATTGCCATGTTTTATCCCTGTGCTTTTTCTGTATGGTCTCTGATGAACCATCACCATCTATGTGTGCTGCAGCATCTCTTAGTGGATGCTAGACTCTTCAGTAACAAGGTTGTTTTTTCAGTTTTCCATTTTGAATGTCCCATTTTCGGTGTCAAGAATACATTTTATCATAACGATGCTGGAAATCCTAGATTCAAAATGACAGTTGTTAAAAAAACCAGATATTTTCTTCTGATTCAGAAGCTTCAATTAAGCGTATTAATGGAAAATCATGGCTTCATCAGGAATTCAAAGATTTTACCCTCCATGGATATGTAAGACAATACTCTGTGATCAAGGCCTGCAGTCTGTGTTTAATTTTCACATGCCTGAGCCAACCATTGCTGGTCACTTATATTCATGTCAATTTACAGACTCCAATGATGAATAAGGTGTGTCCTCACTGCTTGTTTGTTTTGTTGTCGTTTTTTTCTTTTATTTTTCATCTTTTATTTTCATCTTTCATCTTTTTGTCTTTTATTTTTCATCCTTGGTAATTTCCTGATCATTTATGATTTGTTGGACTTCTGCATCACCCGCTTTTGTGTTTGTGGTTTTTTTTTTTGTTCAGGTGCTGTGTGTTCTACATGAGCAGGCTTTCCATAGAAAATTTTAATACCTCTAAATATGCAGTAGTGAAAGTTGATTGCTGTATGTTATCACATTGTTTACATTTGAGACCCCTGAAATTATAAAACCCAACATTTTCTTTAAGATGTATCTATTTCAAATTCAGGTACAGAATTCTTTTCTCTTCAGTTGCTATTTTGCTGAGTGGCTCTGGGTGAAAGCATTTCTTTCAACACACCTCATTTAAGTAGTCATCAAAATAAAGCAAACTGCAGGGGAGATGAAAGAAGATACCTTTCGTTTCTGTCCTTGACTGATTTGGTTGTTTCTTTTCACTGTGTGACTAGCAAGCGTATGGCTATCTCATGAGTTTGCAGTGCTCAGTTCATCAGTCTCCACTTCCCAAAATTTTTGGGGGCCATAACCCAGGGTGGTGTGTTGGTAATGAGGCTCTAAATTCTTTAGGGGCAAGTTCTTTTGAAAATGAAATAGTGATCTGACAGGCTCTGTGTTTCTTGCTCCTTTATGCATGTGAGCAGTAGCTATTTATCTTCCAGGAGCATTTTCTAAGTTTTGAGGAAAAATTAGCACTTATACGATGCTTTAAAGTGTTGATTCTTAAAAAATGTGTTCTAATTCCCATTTATTTTCTGCAGCCTCAATTTTTGTCTTATCATTCATGCATAAACATATATCAGCTTTCCTCTCTCACATATCTGAAGCTATTTTTCTTCAAGTTTTTTTCCACCATCATGATAGAGCAATTTGTTCAGTAAAGAACATATTGTGATATATAAACACAATGTTCCGACTGGTAGTATTTATGACTCATTTTATTCGGTTCTTCCTGATGTTTTATAAAAACATCTATTCTACAAAAATTTTAATTCTATGGAAATTTCTGTTCATTACGCGCCCACAGAAAATTGGCACTTGCACTTTTTAATATGTATTGAAATATGAAAATATGAAATATTAAAATCTTGCAAGATTTTCTTGAAGTCTCTGTTGCCTCTTCTTACTTATATAATCTTCCATCATCATATCAGAGGAAAAAGAATACATAACAAAGTTAGATGGCAAGTATTTGCTAGAAAATAAAAATAGCTAACAAAGTGACATATTTTCTTTTTTTTTTATGATGAAGTTCCTTTTGAATTTCCTTGAATTCTCCTTGTTTCTCTTTCCAGAATTTTTACTGATTTACTACCAGTAGAACTGATGTGATCAAGGCCATCTAACATAGCTTTAACTTTCTGACAGTTAGTGTCTGTCTTCAGTCCACATGAAATTAAAAGGACCGCTGCAGGTCCTGACAGAGTGTTAAAGTTGGCTGAGGAAGTAATGTCCACACGAGAGGTCAAAGAGCTACACTTATGTATTTTTTTTTCCTCAGGTGCAGTCTTAGGAATATAACTTTTTTGTTTACGTAATTTTGAATTCAGTGAGAATTGTGTACCTTAAGCAGGACAGCATCCAAATAATTTTAATTGAGACACTTGTCCTAGGGATATTAAAAAGGCCATCATCTGTATTTTCTTATATAGTAACACGTCATGTCACAAAACTGTTTGCAGTTAATGACAACAAGATTGATTGGAATAGTGAAAGGAGGACTAGCAAATGTTACTCCCACCTTAAAAAGGGCAAGAAGGAAGATCCTGGGAACTTCAGGCACTTCAGTCTCACCTTGATACCTAAGGATGGTGATGGAGCAGCTAATCCTGCAAACGACTGCCAGACGCACATAGGACAATAAAGTTTTCAGAGTAATTAACAAGGGATCACAAATGGGACATCCTGCTTGACCAACCCAATAACCTACAATGAAACGAGTGACTTGGGGAGAGCAATGGCTACTGCCTACCTGGATTCCCAGAGTACTGGCACGGGGTCAACACACACAGTTTCACAATGGTTTGTAACATTAAACTCTTAACAGTGGCTTCAACATTTATAAAAGCAAGTTACAGTTATTTAGAGTCAGATTAAAAGTAAGGATGCAATTTGGATGTTTCTTCCGCAGGAAAAAGACACCTAACTTTTCAGTTCCATCTCCGAACATGTGATGGTTCATATACAGTCCTAAAAAACCCCATAGGATTAGTAGTTTTCAGAAAAATTCCAAGTCAAGAAAATACCACTAACTTTACTTCGAACTATTCAACAGAATTTTAATTATTAATTTAATATGTTATCTCAGTAAATAATGCATATCTGTCTCACCCAGCAAGAGGTGAGATAGGTTTGAGATAAAATTGAACCTGAAGTAGGGTCTAAATGAAGTTAAAACATAATTTCAGCATGAGAAGTAAAATGCCTGAAAACTATCTGGAAAGTTCTTTCCTTACCTTAATTAATGAAGAACTATGGTATAGGTATTGTGCAGTATTATTTATAGTTAACTTACTCTTCTTCTAAGAGAAGTGAAAAAAGACCAGGAAATGGGGAAAGTGTGCTTCAGCAATCTTTTTTGGAGTCTTTGCCATTAATAGTGTTTTTCTTCTCAGGATTGTTTTTACTGAACATAAACTATGTGTTTTGCAAGCTCTGCACTTTTCTTGTGTGTATTCTTTACATGCAACATATATAGGACAATGCAATCTATCACTCTGACAGAAATTAGAGAAGATGCATTTTCTTCAGTGTGTGAAATAGTTTTTCTTATGTTCATGTCCTCGTCTGTCAGCTAAACTGCAATAAAATCATGTACAAAGCAGTCATGATAACAGAAGGGTTGCATTCATTCTTAGGATTGTCCTGCCTATTGAAATGTCTACTCCTGTTTATGAATATACATAATAAGCCAAAAGCTCCTGTCCTAGTACAATCTAAAGATATAATTTGCTTTTAATGATTTGATGTTTTTAGTGACATGAATAATATTTTATCTATGTCCATTTACCTAGTGTTAAATGCAGTTAAAAGATTCCAAAAATTACAAGCATTGAAAAAATGTGGGTTTATATTTTACTTGTACAATATTTTATTTCTGTCACATTTCACATGTGGCTCTTTATTTTTAAGTCTTTCCAGGTTCTCTTATTTCCAAATATTTATCTTTAGGTCATGGTTTTGGGTATGTTTTGGGTTTTTGGTTTGTTTTGTTGGGGCTTTTTTTGTTTGTTTGTTTGTTTGATTGATTGATTGACTGTTTAGTTGGTTGTGCTTGGGGTTTTTCAGTTTGGGAGTTTTTTGGGGTTTTTTGTGGGGCTGGAAGTTCTTTTCACTTCTTTGAATGTAATTTACCCTTGCTTGCTAGCTAAATCAACATGGAGGCAGGCAAATGGGGTCATGGCTTTTTCCATGTTTGTGCTCTGTTTACTAGATTTGTGTTTGTTTCCCCCTGTTTGCTCTCACTCTGTGCCCATTGTGGAGCTGAACTGTGGGCAGAGGGAAGCAGCCTGGTGAACCCTTCCTTGGGAACATGTTTACAGCTCTGGAGGAAGTCATTTGGTGTCAGTGTTATTATAAGCACTAATGACCTCTCCCCCCTGTTGTTTTTATTACATCTCTCCCTGCCAACAGCTTCGAGAAGCTTTAGGAATTTATCATATAAGAGAATTAGTATGAATCAGAGCCAAGCATGTGTCACGGGGGAGGGGAAAGAAGGGAAAAGGAAAGTAACTACAAAGGTTGATAGAGCCAGCAAAGATTTCTTCAGTTTGTTCTCATTATTACGGAGACGAGATTTTTTAATAACCAGGGACTTTGTAGAAGAATGATGTCTAAATGCCTACAACAAAAACATATTCTGTGTCTTTACATTTTGGTATTGCTAAATACTTTTCTTTAAAGTCATACAAATTGTCTGTGGTGAAGACATGAACAGCTCAGCTGATCTTCAGCTTTTCTGAAGACGTTCCTATAACTTTGATTTAGCCACACTTAGGTTCTTCTGCTTAAAGTAGAACAAAAAGTAATAACTTAATAACTAGTGATTCTTATCCAGAAACGCTTAGAAACAGGAACAATTTTAGTGCGAGTGCTTAAAGAGATTCAGGCTAAACCCACATTTTTTTACATATCAGATGATCTGGCTCAAGAAAGATGAGCTAAAATAGTAACAGTATTGAGGACTAGGTCTGGCTTGGTAATTACTTCTATTTTCCTCTAAGAATTTACAAGTCATGTATCCTCCCGATCCCCTACAGTCATGGGCATTAATAAAAAAGCTCCAGAGACATGTGGCAGCTTTCACAATACAATCCAGCCCTCAAATCTGCCACCCAAATAGTCTTTTCCTGAGCATCTGGTTCATCCGTAAGATTAACAAAATAGTAAAAATTGTTTGAACAAATGACTCCCTGGAATTTTACTGAAACAACTCCAATACCGAGCCTTTGCATTTTTCAGCCCTGCAGCCCAAGAAGTATTGAAATTGTTTATATATTTACAAAAAAAATTAATTATAAAAAGGCTATGGGGTAGTTAACAATTTTTTGTCCAAATCCTTCATGCACCTGCCTTTGATATTGTACTAAAAGTCAGCAGAACAAAACCTGCAACACTGCAACTATATTTTAGCATGTAGAACGACACATCTGGGACAGCACACGCCATTGTAAAGTATCAAATGCTGCGAGACTCACAAAAAGCAGTATTTGCAAAACTAGGAATAGAAATAGGCTAAGATCATTAAGCAGCAAAATTCTCCTAAAATAGTCACGCAGGTAGGGAAAATTACTTTTTTGCTCACTGGGCACTTATTCCTTAGTTTATTATATTTTTTCAAGTATACTCATTAAACTTTTAATAACATTTCTGGGAATTGGTTGTTTTTTTGTTTTGCCTCTGAATTGATAATTGCTCTTATTAGGGGATAAATCAAAATATGGTGCTTTTTTTTTTTTTTTTTAATTCCTAAAATTAATTCATTCTTAGTCATTCTTAAATCTTACTGTGTGCTTTGGCCTTGTAAGTATGACCCTTTCCTGGACACATACAACCCAGAGGGAGTGCTCAGTTATTAGGTGGTGAAACGTGGCATTGAAAAACATCAGCTTTCTTACTAGAGGTTATACTATGTATTTAATCCGTGCATAATCCAGCTAGGATTAGCACTTTTTCTAATTAATTGAAATTAAATGCACAGATGTAAGGAAAGATTCATGCTGCTTAAACACATGGTAGCACAGATATGGTCATAGACTGAGAAAAGCATACAGATTACTGATTACCTTCAATTTTAGAAGGTCATGATGCACCCTGCCCTTCTGCTCAATGATTGTCCAGACTGAGTGGGAGTGGTGTGTTTTAACTTCTCCAAAGTGCCATGCAGGGAACACCAGTCCCCTGGCAGGTGCAGCATTCTGCTGTGAAGAAAATCACCCACAGAGACAAAACATGACCAGATACACAATCCTTTCTTTTTGGAGACTGCTCTGTGTAGCCATCAGGATATAGCAGCAAGTTTGTTGATCCTGCAGTCACTTCAGAGGACTATGAGAATAACTGTCCATTTGTGCCTCCCTACCTTCTCTGGTAGCTACAGTGGAACTATTCTGTCCTCCAAGGAGAGAATCTGCATGCCTGACCCTCTCCCCATTTCCAGAAATATTTTCAGTAAGTTACTAATAGCGTATCATATACAAGCAAAGCCACCTAGCACTCAAATCTTACAAACAAAAAATTCCTGTCTTAAAATAAGACCCTGCATTACTATGAGGTTTACAAAAATAAATAATTCCTCTGTCCATAATCTGTGATCAGTTCTGCAGATTCTCATGGAAGATTAGTCAGTTGTGTTTCAGAGTGCTTGGGGTATTCAGTGTGTTGTGGGTATTTCCATACTGACCTGCTCCACCTGGTCTGACACTTACTGGCCTGCCTGCTTGTGCAATATACTTGAGCTGTAAATGGGTTACTACATTCACTTGGTTAACTTCTCCACCGAAAATTTTATGAAAGCAAACAGAAAATCCCTTGCAGTGGAGCTCAGCTTGTCCTTGTCCTTGTGAAGAGGCGAAAGGACTCAAGTGGACATACTGAGTTGGATGAACTATGTCAGTCCCACTGACTTGGATTTCCATAGACATGTAGTGGCTCATCCCAGGTTATGTCCAGACCAAGAAATAGTTTATCAATTTATGTCAAGACCAAGAAACAGTTTATCTCATTCATTTCACAAAATAACATTTTTCAGAAGGATTTTACATTGAGTGTATTTAACACAACCATGCAGCCTTTGTAACAGACTACACTCAGAGAGATTTCTCTCTCAATTATTCAAAGATCTGTGCTTTGTCTGTAGTGCCTTGTTCCTGATTTCATTCTCTGCTACTTGGCTAGGACTTCACTGGTACAGTTGCACCGTGATTCTGCATTTGAGGCAAACCTACAAGCAAGTTTATAAAGCAATGATGGATCTGCAACCAAGCAGTAATGGAAGAGCCCACTAGCTCCAGACTGCTAAAGCAAAGGAGGAAACTCTCTTCTTATGTTTCATTTGTCTTGTCTGACAAATTCTACATTGTGTCTCTTATACTAGAGCAAGCAAGTTTTTTGAACCCTTAAAAATCTATTTTGTTTAGTACAAAGCTGAAGGCATCTTGATCTAGTCTCCTTCTCTAAGACAAGATCAACTATTCCTAAAGCAGTCCTCACAGAGGTTTGTTTTAACACGGTCTTAAAAAAAACATATGAAGACAGGGTTTCTCCAGCCTCTGTCTTCCAAGAGGTCATTTTCCAGTGCAACCTAACTCCCCCTGCTCTTTTGTTATTTGCAACGTAAACTTCCCTTGGTTAATTGTCCTGTTGACAATTAAACTACTGTCCTATTTGCAGGAAATGCCCATATGTCCCTTAGTTTCATTTTTACCCTTGTTTTACAATCTCTTTTCCTCCCAAATTACTCCAGCATTGTCTATCTTGTCTTACAGACAATCTGTAAAATCTTTTACTCTTCTTTTGCAGAATTATGGTCCCTGTGCAGGCAGTGTATAGACAATGTAAATAGACCCTTTTGTGTTAATAGCTGATGTCCACATCAATATTTATTCCTAATATATCTGAAGGACTAACTATTGCTGTTCTCTTTGCCCTTGAGCCAACATTTTCCCTTAGCTGACATTTTCTAAAGGTGTGGTCTGTGTTGAATTTGGTATCGTTCACAACAGGTGTAAATATATGATACAAGAGACTGAGTACACATTCATGACACAAACACCCTCTTGTCTTCAATGCAAGTCAATGCACAGGTCAGACAGTTTTCTGCTCATACTGGGAGAGCTGGAGGAGCTGAAAAATATCAGTAATGTATTGATTTTACAGTGCAGTTATACAATAGCCAACCTATTACCCAGTTCAGAGAGATTTGGATATCACCTAATCCTTTGGGTTTTTTTAAAATTTTTATAGAAGTTCCAGATCTTTTTTTTTCATCTGACTCTTGGTGTAAGACTGCCGTGTGATTGTCAGTGGGTTGACCCTGATAAAATAAAAACAGAAACAAAACCACCAAGAAAAAAGAAGCCTTCTATATTTTCTTCAAAATCTTTAGCACAATCAAGATTGCACTAATATAAAATATTCCACTATCTTATCTCTTCTGTGTGTACAGATGAAAATATCATTAAGTGATATTTTCATCATTAAGTGATTATCATCATCAGTGGTGAGAGTTTTTAATCAGCTGTTCCATGTTACTGGGCTGTGTTCAGTCTCTCCTCTTTGTCTCCTCCCTCTCAATAAGTGAGAACTAGGGTACCTGGCATTTGGTGAGGCTACATGTGCATGTGTACTTACCAGGTGCTGCTTGGATTTAGTGCTGTACCTTTGCCAGAAGTTTGTAATCCTGTATTGCAGTTGCATTCGGCAATTGATCCATCATCCTTTCGAGCAAATGGATGTACTTCTTTGAGTTCTGGCCTTGACCGTGAGTGAACTGCAATTATACGTCTTCTTGTGATTCTCTCAAGCCAGCCTGGATGATATCCAGGCAGTTTCAAAACTATATACATGTTTTCCTTTAGAGCATTAAATGTAATCTCTGATTAAACTGTTTAGTTATCTATCATAATAAATTGTCATGGATGAGACTGCGTTGGAAGCCTGTAGCCTTTCTATCACTGGAGGATTTTAAGGACAAGTTGGAGAAACATCTGTCAGGACTGGTTAGGTATAGTTGATGCAACCTGAAGGTAAAATAGGTGACCTTCTCAGTCCATTTTTTCATCTTTTTTTCTGTGGTTTTACAATTGGTCACTGAAAATACAGTTGGAAAGTCAGCGACTTTAGTCTTCAGTATGAATTCTTCCTAAACTAAAATGCCATTGTTCATTTATTTGAGTTTTTCTATATAGGTAATTTGGAGTGTCAGGATATTTTTTTTCAGCTGTTTTCAGCTGAAAACTTCAGCTGCGATTTTTTTGGCACAGGCAACCTTTTCCAAGGTGTCTTCCAGCCCTCATGAAATATGGTCACAGACAGTTTCTGCCTGTTATTTCTTTGCAAATATTGCAAGAAAATGAGAGCTTTTCCTTTGCTTTTACCTTACTCTGCTGAATCTCTTCAATATTAAAAATTAAAGTAAAATTAGAAGAAGGAGAGCAACTAAAGCAAACTGAAGTCTAGTTCAGAACAGGCTTAATACTAAAGCAGAAAGCAAATAACCTGAAGTTAAAATTACTGCTGTCTTCAATACACCAAAGTGAGTTCATTTTTATGTGTGCAAACTTGAGTTGCTGTGTGCACACCAGCTTTAGGGTTGTCTGAGATCAAAGTAATGTGTAATTTAAGGAGAGTTCACTGTCTTTTTCTCAAACCTAGGTCATTATAAAATAACAGGGAACAAGGAAGAAGATTATTCCTTGGTAAGGATTTCAGAACTGGAAAAATGTGCATTAAGTATTTGACTGGGATACTATGAAGGACCTTTTAAACTGAGAAGCCTATTGCTTGTTTTATTCATACCATGACAATATTCCGGAACATTCAGTAAGTTTCTTCCCAAAGAAGACACCAATGCTCTGATCCGTTCAACCGATATGTTGAAAATACCTTGAGCTACCATTTACAAAGCAGTTCTTTATATAGGCACCTGTAAAGATAGGCATCTTGTTACTACAAATTGAGATAATGTGACTATAACTAAGGATTTTAAAGAATGTTTTGCTCCTTTTGGTAAGTCCCTAACTTATTGGACTATATTTTTCCCTCTAACTGAACACTTTGAAACCAGCGATTGTTTTCAGTCCCTTGAAGTAACAATTTTCTAGTGTATGTATATTAGTATAAAAAGGCACTTTTGAAATGGAGAGAACTATGTCTTCCTGCTGAAAAGACTTACAGCAAAAATTTCAAAATGAATCTCTGTCTTCTCTCTGTTCCTTTTCCCTTAACGTTAGCCCAGTGCCATTCCATGGCTTCTTTGCCTGAAATTCCTTATTTCTCTCTGGGTCACTAGACACAGGTGGGATATGGAGTACTTCTGTTTTGTTTTGTTTTGTGTTGCGGGGCTTTTTCTTCCTCTCTTCTTATAAGAGAACCTGCAACCTTCTTGCAGGTTCATGAACTCGTGCAGCCCAGGCTGACTCAGAGTGGGCTCAGCTCTGCCCAGCACCAAACCACTTCCCCCTGGGTTCTGAGCTTCTCCCGGCACACAGCCCTCAAGAGAAGCTGAACAGACAGCCTTTTTTTTTTTTTTTTCCCAGGCGTTTTCACTTATATTCCCACTTATCTATGTCCTCATGTTCCACAACAGAAGGTGAGAAAGATGTTGCTCCTTAAAGAACCATACAGGTTTTCCTTAGAGATGAATCAGGAAGTATTTGCAGTATCTGCTTTCCAGTTCAACAAAATACTTCTAGTTTAAAGAAAAACATAAATTCATTTTGCAAAACTATTTTTAAAGGACCATTTTTTTGTCATAGGAATTATCACTTCCTGTGACACAATTATGATAAAATGCTGGAAGTGTTACAGGTTTCATACTAAAAAGTGCATTGAGTATCAAGTATGGAGTTTAAAATCAGAAGACAATCTCAAGACTGGAAGATTTTGTGTGTGCTATTATTACCAGATCATGTGGTCGTTCATTCCACTGTTATCCTAAGAAATACCTTTAAGAATCAGATAGAATTTCATACAATTTTATCTTAGTTTATGTAATCTAATTCATGCCAATTAAAAATGTAGCTCCTGATGGCCTTGAAAGACTTATATCTAACAGAACTAAGAAATCTCTCTGAAGTAAGAAAAATAAGCATCTTCAGAGACTCACTAAGATGCCTAAAATAGATAGGATGACTCACTGCTTGGACATGAGTGTTTTTTTCTGTTGATGAGGGAGGGAGCTTAAAGCAATTGCATAGGTCTAGACACCTTTAGACGTTTTATGTTAGTTGAGAACAATCCTATTCTGGATGTTCCCTCCAAGCAAAGATACTGTTCAAAAGTCAGGTTTGACTTTTCTGGCTGGAATGTTACTGTTCTTCACCTACTTGTGGCTGAAGTGGAGGACTGAAAGACCAGAGCAGAACTGCCATTTACAGTGCAAACACAAAGGAGAAAGCAAGCTCAAAACAAAATTATTGTTTTTTTGTTTACAGAATCATGTTTTTCAGATAGGAAGGAAGTGTGAAAGTGTACTATGTGAAACAAAGGACGGAAAACATAGGCAGAGGTTCTAAATTCATACATTTCCTCTCTAACTTGCCTTGATTCATTTTATGTGTGAGGCTTCCACAAATTGAAGGCAACATCAAAACAAGCCAGACAACCAAATAAAACTGTCTTTGAACAAAATATGAGTTAATCCCAGAGGCTATAATATGGTGCCACAGGATACAGTAGGAGACATGAAGCTCATGGCTTCAAGTTTTGGGCAGGATAAACTCGCAATTAGGAAAAATATTCTGGGATCCTGGGACCACATCTTAATAATCCATCAGTTTTGATTGTTGGAATTTTTTATCATTCATAGGTCAAGGATTTAGAGTTCAGCCCAGTGTCCTTGCTATTGATCTTGGAAAAATCTGGCCAATTATCAAGAATCTTTGTGGAAGCATATTTTAATACATTTTCAACATTAGTATCTTTGCCCCTGGGCAGGGAAGCAGATATGTGAACCACTACAGGCAAGGGTAGATCAAGGTCAGCACTTATAACTTCTTTAATGAATTCTGGACCTTGTAGCCAGGAAATCTTTAACCAAGAGGCAATCATAAATTAAGGGAGTTAAAACTGACCATAACTTTTGTCCAGCAAAAAGGCTCTTTATAACTTGATTCATCTTAAGGGAAGACAGAAACTGTTACGTAACATCAGACTAAGATGTTAAAAGGAAATTTTCATGAACCAATTTTCCTACAGTCTAGCAATCTGATAACTTTGATTCCAGTCATCAGTCTAAAACTCCCCTAATAAATGGCATAATTTATGGGCCATTGAGCTGTTATGTGAATAGGGAACTCTGACAAAACTGTATGAGTCAAGTGTTGCATTTATTTTTTACTTTGGGAAAAAGAATAAAAAGAGCCAAACAAACTTTTCAGATGTATTCTTATTGATATTGAGAGAGTACCAAAAGAATATTTGAGGAGAGTTCCTGACTAAGGGAACATATTATTACAGGATTTGAGGCAGAACATTCAAAAAGATCCAGAATTTGCCTTTGACAAAGTAATTAAATCTGGCAAGCAAGGGAATTTGCTTCATCCGGTCTGATGTTTATAGGGACAGATAGTGGCTCTGCAGTTTGGACATGAGAGAGAATGTAAAATGAGAAGGAAAAGAGACCTGGGGGAGAAAGCTGTGTATTGTTCAAACTCAGAATCAACAAAATCAGTACCAGAAATTGTTCATGCTGTAGCATAAAATGCAAGATAAAATTATGCCCAGAAGCACTACAATATACAATGATTTGTCTACCACTGTACTTGCTAAAACCATTTACTCAAATGGAGAACTAGACTTTAGTCCTTGGGCACTGACATAAATAAATTTCGTGCCTTTGAAAAGAGGTCAATATTAGCTAAGTAAGCAATATTAGCTAAGGAACATTTATCCTTGTAGCTAAGAAAGAAAGAAAACCTGCCAAGGAATTTAATTCTTGCTTGTTTTCAGATGCAATTACAAGATTCACAGATTGGATACAAATCTGGGTAAGATTTGTTTTATTTTTTAATATATTTTCTGGAGCCTCTGGCAAATACAAACTGATACAAAGCCAAAGGATTGCATGTGTGGTGAGGAAAAGATCACGTTTGCTCTCAGTGTTTTCTCTGGCTGCTGGGTAGGGCAGGCAGAGAGCAAGAGATCCCCTGAGCCACTGCTCAGACATTCAGTCACAGGCCAGGAAGAGTTCCCAGCAAGATACAGAGCGATTGCATTGTCAAGTGCCAGCCACGATGGAAAGGAGAGATCTCAAGAGGTCCATAGGGAACTGCACAGATTTTTCTGAACTACCAGTGGCTCTGAAGGAAGGGAATTTTCTCTGCAACAAATCCTGTCATTTTCATCTATTTAACCCTGGTTGGTCTGTTTTTTTCTGTTTAAGGTGTTAGTTATTCTAGATTGATTTATGAAGCATCTCTAGATTTATTGATTCAAAAGTCTTGGGAAGTTTGGGGGTGTATTCTCTTAGAGAAAATTATGCAGGCAGCTCTGTCTGCACAGAGTCCCAGCCCAGCATGCCAATCAGTTTAAAAAAGAAAAAGCAAGACTCGCCTTTCCAACAGTATGGAGAAAGCTGATCGTGATTGCCCAAACTGCTATTGAGAATGAGTATGTGACCCTATGTCCCAACTTTCTCTTTTTCTCTTTTCTGTCAAAAGTTTATAATAAGACTTGCCAGCACCACTGCCACCTAATAAGAGTTCCACTGATGACTTGCTGATATAAAAGAAAACTGAGAAATCTTCTTATTTATTACCTAAATATGACACAGCTTTATAAAGAGATTTTGATGGGCAAAAATTTCACAGGACGTGGTGATAATGAAAGCAAAAGTCTGTCTTTCTACATAGAGAAGACAGACAAATAGAAAAGGGGACAACATCTAGTATCAGTGCAATTATAACAGAAGAACATAGAGAGGCCTGAGTTGTCTGTTTTTACTGCCAAGGTAGACGGCAGAAGCAGCTCCAGCACCTTGAAATAGCTGAGCCTCAGGAAATGCAATCACTAGAGTTGGTGGCCCAAGTGCTCCTGAGTGGCTGATGTGCTGCCTGCCTTGCAGTGCCTCGCTGTCCACAGCATGGGTGCTTATTAAGTACTCCCACTTCTCATACTCATGAAGTTATTAATGGGTACCCAATTTTAAATTTCGTATTTCACTAGTTATATTTTTTGTAAACTGGGAAAACCTGATAAGGGAAGTAGCATATTTGGGAAATTCTAGTGTGAGCTATTTGACACTGAGTTCATGAACAGCACAGAATAAACACCACTTGTTTTTCAGAACCTCTAAAAGACATTCTGATATTTGTATATATCAGCTGTATGTATTTCATATCACCTCTCTAAGTGACATTGTGGAAATGTAAATGCCACTCAGAGCTGTTGATGTAAATTCCCCAAGCATGTGCTGAAACAACTTGTGTCAGCACAGATGCACTTGTGAGATAATTAGATAGGATGAAGTAGTCTGCAGACTGAACAGAGCCTGGTAAAGGGCTCAAGCTCTGGCCTCCAGTTCCCCGTTTTGCTTCATAGTCTGGATGAGGGAACAGGTTCTCACTAGAGAGAGAGGCTGTTCTCACTAGTCAGTGCAGGTGGGGGTGTTCTGTATAGCAGAAGGTGTAATAGGACACACGATCTTAGGCTGGTCACATAACGTGATGAGTTTATCTATCTTGTATCTATTATCCTCATGAGTACACAACCATGAGATTACTGCTAAGATTTTGATTTACCATTCTGAAAAGCTCTGTAGCTTTCTGAATGGATGTTGTTTCCTGCTGCTGCCTGGTTGCAACACTTGCCATCCAGGATCTTCCTTCTTCCCACACACCCGTAGCAACTAATGACTTTGGACTCATCCTGTGCTCTTTTATCCACATGTATTGACCCCATAAATCTCCCTGTCTCAACAGATTTATGCTATCGTATTTGTAACCATAATGACCCCTCTTAGATTGCTTATGTTAACTGCCAGATAAAATATTTAAGCAATTTTCCTAATAAGCTTCTTGTTTTGAGGCCAGGGTAACTATGGAAGTCCAAGCTTCGCCAAAACACACTCTAAAGCTACAATATTACACAATGGTGATAAAGCATTTATGGAATTATTTTAAATTATGATGATGATCATCTACTTTGTTCAACACATTTATTAGAATTGCTGTTCAACCATTTACTAGCTGGATCTCTTGGACAGAAAGATAAAGATTCATTTAAACATTAAAATGTTGGAATGAGGCCATAATGACTGAGGAGGAAGAAAAATCCTATACCTTCTCGAACCATGGTAATGAGAAATACCTGAACCCACATGGTTATTAAGACATAGAATAGGTGATTGTTTTTCAGCTGTGTTTTCACTTCCTGTGCATCAATGAAGATACTTAATATTTATCTTTATTCATGAAATTCTGGGGCAATCATCTGGAAATAGTCATTTTTCCCTTGGATTGTTCACTAAATTTTAAGTCATTAGAATGTAATGTAGATTTATATTTTCCCTCCAATTTCCTGCTCAGTACCATCTACTAGGTAGCAGAGGATATAATTATTACTAGAGAGTGCTTGAATGACTTCTGGTAATTGGAATTTCAGTAAACCTTGACAGGTCATCTAGCAATATTAGAGAGATATCTGAGTCATTGGTCTCTTGACAATCAGCTGACTTCCTTCGGATGACGGAATCTCTAGATGAGTTTGTATGGGGTTTTTTTCATGCAGTGGAAAGAATATCTTATTTGAAATGTTTAAGGTGCTTGCTATGTCATGCTCCTATGACTGTTAATGCATACAGAAACCCCGTAAACCCTGTGGGATGCTTCAAAATATTTGGTTATTTCCACCTTACCTGTCATTTCTGGAGTCTATGCAAGTGTAAGCTACAGTGTAAAAGAAGCTTTTACACAACAACAGTTATCAAGACAAAAAAAAATTTGAGGTTGCTATTAAAACAAGCACAACTCCATCCATCTGTGACCCGAGGGATCCTAAGTGTTATGTAGTGCCCTGTTAGGATGTCCTGGTCTCAGCTCTGTTACACTCTTTCATGGCTCACGCCTTGCCGTGGGTGGTTGTAGCTCCGGCTCCTTTCCCTGGCTTACTCCCGTGGTGCTGACATCAGACATCCCCCTCCAGCCATTCTTCCACTTGACTGTTTGGTGAGATACCCAGGCCCACGGGGAAACTAGAACTAGAACAATGCTGTAGTTTTCTTATAGTGGGATCATTATTTCATCTATCAGGGTTAAAATCAGCACTACTATTTTAACTCAGTTTAAATGCCGTAGTCTCCTCTTCATTTTGTGACCTACAAAAGAGGAAAGAAAAAGTCTTTGTGCCATTCATTCATAGCTAAAATTAATTCAAATTAGTATTTCCAGTAATTATAGTTCCCTTTTAGCTTTATAAAAAGCATAATGGCAATTAGAAAAAGAAATGATATTTGAAAAGGGAAAGCTTTCAACATTTATTTTAGTCTCCACATTGTACTGCTGCGGTCAGAGTGCACTTCTATACTTTTTGCTTCCAGTCTCTTAAGTCAACCATCCTGTGGATGAGGGCTAAGAAAATCCACACTGGTAAGTGTTTCAGCTGTACAGAAGTCACATGAATCTCTCCTACTAGAGAAACCTCAAGTTTAATGTATTATCCATTTTCTAATCATATGGTTTATATGCTGAGTTCTTGTATGTATCCCATATATGCAGTAGGTCAAAATGTGTCAAAGCTAATAATAAGTAAGTTCTAACACAAATATATAGCACTTCTCTATGCTACAGAAATACAGGAGAGAGATATAGATATGGGTGATATATATATATATAGATTAGATTATATAGATTATAATATTAGATTATATAGAGATATTGATATAGAAATATGGATGATATAGATACATAGATATAGATACACACCAGCCCAATTATATATATGAATAGATCTATATAGATTAGCTGTAACAAACACAGTAAGGAGGGATAATTGAATTTTTAATATTTTGTGCCAATGGAAGCATTTTGCTAAAATTCCTGCAATCTCAGGGTGACTACATGTGGTGTAGCTGTTTGTTTTTTTCAGTTAAGCCAGTTATGTTTAAAGGTAGATGACTAATTGCACCTAAATTCTGTTTTACATTATTCTGAAGCTCATTTCAGCTGGTTGGCATAACAGAAGTATCTTGGTCAACAAAATATATAGGCGTATTATACCGTACAAACCAAATCTGTTCCATTTTGGAAGCATTTTTTCCTTTTTTTAATTTTGTTGCATAGATAACAAATGATTACTTATCACTGCATTTGGCGGTGTGAGTGAGAAAATCTTAAGATTTGATCTCTGTCTTCTAAGTGATTTGCTTTCCTCTTCCACTCTGGTTAGTCGTTTGCTCTCCTAAGACGGCTTTACAGCAAGACTGGAAAACACTGGAGCACTGGTATGAGTAGAGATCAAACTGTAACAAAAAGAATTTAGAGAGGTTTGTTTGACTTTAGCTCAGAAGATTACCTTGTGTACATCAGCATTTACCTGAAGTGTCTGGCCTGTGCTGGGTACAGCTAAATAAGTGACAGCAAGGCAGCTCCCATTCCTCAGTCCTAAACCTCGACATAGGAGGTGAGCTATGACCCAGCATTTTTTGGCTTTTTCTTTGTGGGAAAGGCAAAGTGATTTTTATTCTCCATTATAAGCATCCTTAGTTTGAAGAACAATGGGAGCAGTGAGACCTGGCTGAGATACAAATATGCTAAGGAACAAAAACCTCATTTATTAAGGAAATAGATAATTGCATAGGAAAGTTCCATAAAAGCAGAAAAAATATGATTCTGAAGTCTTTGCAATGTTTTAATCTAAGGAGTTGAACGATGAAAGCAATTTAAAAGTAAAAGAACATTTTGACAGTAAGCTTGAAAAAAAATCGAAAAATTAATGTTATGTAGGCATTAAATAAAAATACACTGCAAAGATTCCAGCAGCAGATTAGAAAGAAAAAAACCCAAAAAAACCCCAAAAAAATACACGCTTAAGGGAAAAACAATCTTCTTTATGCATTAAGTATAAATCATAACATGACCCTAGACGAGTAGTTTTCCTGTTGTAAGAAAAGTAGTTATGTTTTGCTTGTTTGTTTGTTTGTTGTTTTGTTTTGGTTGTTTGGTTTTTTGGGGTTTTTTGTTTGTTTTTGATTGGTTTCACCATTTGGTTTTACTCCATTGGAAATACTCCCTTGGGTAACACTTATGTTACTTCGGGAAGCTGACTGTTAATCTTAGTATCTAAGTTTGCTATTAATTATATGCAATAATATTTGAAGGTTTCATGACATTCATGTCAGAAAAATCACAATAAGACTTTTCTGACAAGAAGTCTGATGTTTTGCATAGCTAGGAACAGCTGTCCTTGGCCCCTAGCTTTCAACCAGCGTGAGCATGCTGAAAGTACAGCACCTTACCCAAAATATCTTTATTGACTTTTTCTACTTCTATAGTTTTGCTCCAAATAATGTTATGAGGCAAATGTAATGAAATACAAGGGCTTTACATCCTTCAGAAACTCTGCTTTGGGATGGGTACTGGCAGAACCAGGTGTCATATTTAGATATAGGAGCTATGCTGTGAGGAGGCAGTTGTTGCTGATGCAATGGGAATGTGAATGGCTCCAAAGATGCCACAAAGGCTTGTAGGATGGCTGAGGACCCCCACCGTTGTGCTGTGCTCTTCTGAGCCACCAAACAGAGCAGCAGAAGGGCGGTCTCACAGGGTGACTTATTTGTGAAACAGGAACTGCCTGCTTATGTCCACCAACTTGCCCATCCTCATTACAAAGACTAATGAAAGACAGATTGTGCTCGTGCTCATAATAAGGATTTAAGTCATTATGGCCCTTGAACCACAAGTCTTGATGACTTTGGATCAAGTCTTCAACCAGCTGATTAAAGCCAGGTGCTGCAAATGTGTGAGAATTTAAGCACTGGGCCCCAGTAAATATTGTGAGCTATTCTCAGAAGGAAAAATACTTGTTTCCAGAGCTATTTTTCAAGCCACATCCTTTCCTTAAGGCACTGAAATCCAAGCTATTAAAACTGAGCTGTTGCCAAGACAGCCCTTAAATTTCCTACCCCACATAATGTGCTCAACTGGAAATGAACCAGGCCCTGGAAGGAGCTGGGACTACCCATTCATCCAGAAGCTTAAGCTATCAAAAATCAAATCCAGGGGGAAAATTAAAGGGAATATCTGCCTCTCTCAGCCAGGACCTTACTTCTGCTGCATGAGCTATGTCAGCCTGAACTTTCACCGGGCTTTCAGGCACAGTTAAGAGGTTGTGGAGGATATATGGGCAGGCAAAGGATATGCATGTGTTTATCTCTTGCTGAAATTTGTGCCTATAACATAGTATGTTTTGATCACATACTCCCAGTTTATGACTTATGTGAGAGTGTGGTTTAATATTGAATAATACACAAGCTAAATGATGAATGTTCCTGTTTACTTTGGATCTGGATCAGCTCTTCAGTCCAGTTCATGCCATAACAGCACAAATGCAAATGTAAGCATCACACAGAGGTGGAAAAGAGTTCAGAGAAACAGTGGGAAGGTGCACCAATTAAAACCTGTACTGCTACCAAACAGTCGTTCAAAAAATAGAGTGTTGACAGGGGGCATTTCTGATCTGTGCTTACGCTTCGTTTTCCAGTGCTCACTGGTAGAAATACAGAGTATAACTGTACCCTATAAAGGAATCCAACATGACAGGTTAGGTAGCACAGGCATTTAGTTTCTGCAGTAACAGTCATAGCTGCGTTCGTCTGAATTCAAAGTGAAAATTAAGGCAAAATTAATGGAAATGCCTAGACATATTCCCAAGTATCTGATACATGTCACTGCATAGCTCTTCTCATACCAGAAAAATGGTGATTCTAATTATCTTTTTTATCACTATGGGTCATCACCTCATTGCTAGGTTTCATTTGACTACTTATTTTAAATTAAATCCTGATGTATTGAAGTTACATTGTAAGGGCTAATGCCTGCTGCTGAAGCAGTGGTAGAGTAGCAAGAGAAGACAAGTTTTCTAGTGTTCAAAAATTCTTTATGCCATGAACAGAAGTAATAAGGTACAACCCAAGAAAAGAATGAGAAAAAATTCATTTAGAATGTAATTTTATTATATTCATTTACTTCTTCAGAATTTAAGCAGAACTTTGCTTGTGAGCATGCAGGTGAGTCCTAACAAAATTGTGAGTGAGAGCACGGCCTTGTGGCCACAGACAATGGATAACTGTGTCTCTCAGGAATGCACAGCAAAAGCTATCCATGACATCCTCAAAGCTACAGTATTTGACTATACAGTTGACAATTGTCCAGCATATGCAAAGACATTATGTGGATATGTGCTGTAGGACCCCAGAAGAATTGGCAGACTTCAGGGACCTATGTTATAACCACTTAAACGCACTTACAGCATTTTAATCCTAATTAAATAAGAGGCTGATGAAGTCGTGGAGCAAGAAAATTTAAAAAAATTAATAAAAATACTCCACTGATATATCATAAAGCATTTCATGTTATAAATGTCTCTTCTGGATCTTTCTATCTCAAGAAAACTATCTGAATTTGATTGTAGATGCTAATACTTTGTAAGTAATGAAGCAAGAGTACTTCAACAGGTACCTGCAAAAAACAGTTTTCCATGAGCTTCATTGTTCACAGTGGAAAACTGTATCAGCTAAATATTAATCTTAGCAGGTACATGGACAATGAGGCATTAAGGTCTTCTTTTTATCAGCTGATGCGTCTACAAAATATGATAGTTTCAAGCCAGGCCATTTTAATACGCTGCAGCAGACATACTAATTAATAGCCATAACACTGTTGAACGTTCAAAGAACAGGTATTTTTCAGAAGAGGTTTCAGGCGAAGTCCACTTTAGGTTTCTTCTGTTCTCTGGCTCAGGAACATTCTCCTCTTGCCCAGAACTGCTCTGTGAGTACAGACAGGGCACGTGAGCATAAACACTGAAGAGTATGTTGTGCCCCAAAGAAATAAGAACCTAAATTTTCAAAGAAGTTGTCACTTTTCTAGCACCAAATTTTCCACGTTCCATTAGACTACTTAGAACAGAAATAGAATACCTTATGTGATTAATCTGTGAAATACAAAGCGAGATTTTAATGCATAATTCTGACCTTTCCAAAATACGTTAGAAAACTAACAGTGCTCTGATATAAGGTAGAGAGATGTAATTTGAGAGGGAAATAAGCCTATAAATCTGTTTGCTTTATTTTTCTTCCTCTTCCTTGCAACTTTTGAAAGAAGAACCAGCAAGTGTTCAGAAAGTGCTGACAGCTATTGAAAGGATAGATCCTCCTGGATGTGATGTGGTGAAATGCACAAAGGTGTATGACAGAAGTAAAAGGATCCTTGCTGAGTGGAAAGCTTCTGAAAGTTAGATCCTGCCTGGTGTGCATCAGCCAAAGTCCAATGTCTTCAGCACAGCTATTGTAATTAATGTCAGCCTCTTACTAGCAGTTAAGGTTACTCATAAAGTTTACAAATACAAACCACAAAGATTAAAAAAGGAAGATAAAACACCCGCTCAAACACCCCTCTCAGATTCTACTATGGATCTAATGACATGTTTTTCGATGGCCCTGCAGCAAATTTTGCATTTAAAAACTGCACAATTCTGGATCAGACCAGTTTTCACTGTCCTACAGAAATGTAGAACTCGCTTCCACGACAGTTTTGTTTTTCTTAGGCCTGAAGAAACCACTAGGAGAGATACATGTTTGTTCTTTTCAGTGTGATTAATTAAATTAATATTACTATTTAGGGATTTCTTTTTTAGTAGACTGATGGCCTGAGCATCAAAATAAGTGGAAAACAGATAGCAATCTATTCTGCTAGTATATTTTGAAGCCAGGGATCCAGGTAAGAGCAAATGTAGTCTGAGAGCATAGAGTGATAGACGTTCATCTTTGGAGCAGTGAGGGAGCACACACACATCACTGGCTTCTCATTTCTGTCTCTATCTCACGCAGGAGATGATCAAACTCTATGAAACATAAGACCTGAATTTGTCATGTTATTCCTAACGATACTTTCATACGAGTGGTGAAGAATGACTTCACACTTCACAAACAATCCTTGTGACCCAGCCCACATTTCTTAAAGCTTTGTATCAGACTGTCAGGAAGACTATCTTATTTTGCTTTCTCCTTTCTAGTAGTCCATGAGTATTTCCTGAAATACAGGTGGGTAGATGGGGTTTCTCCATCTAATTAAAGTGAAAGTCTCAGCTAGTCTCCTCTTTTCTTCATTTTCCTTTTTCTAATTCAGATAAAACTACTTCTCTTTAGTCATAAGGCATTGACATTTTCCTAGTCCAAATTTCATACCATTTAAGTCTCTGGATAACGCAGGCATATTTAAGAAGGACATTAAGTGAGATGAAGCTTTGTCTGTCCGTCTTACTTAGTTTAACGTCAGCCGGGACTCAAAGTATTAATTCCAGAAGGCTGAATATGTGCCAGCGTTACTGAGATTGCTTGGCCAGGAGCAGGCTGTATTTAACATAAGAATCTCCATTTGTGCAATGAAAATTAGCTTTGTACCTGGCAAAATAAATCATTATTACTGTTATAAACAGTGTATGTTTATCTTAATGGAGAACACGGAAGAAGAGGGAGTCCTGGAAATCCTCCACAGATCAAAACAGATACAGCTTTTGGGTCTCACTTTCATATTAATAAGAAACTCCTTGCTATTTTGCAAGCAGATCTGGAAAAATGCCCTTAGCTGATTGGCTGTATTTCTAAGTACTGCATACCAATTAAATTTTGCCTTTCACTCAGACGTAATGGATATAAATAATTTTAGCTCTTACTAGATTTGCTCATGTTGGTCGTGGCCTTGTTCTAGCAAACTTGTCAAGTTTAATAACAGTTTAAACACTTAAGTAAAAAGTCTGGTTGAAGTTGCTCTATCTTTGGCTTTAAAAAAACTGTGGTCTTGGAGAATTAATTGCCTATAAACTAACCAAAAAAAAAACCAGAGGTAGGCACCAGATACAGAAAAATCAGGATTTATATACTTCTTTTCTCCTTCAAGGCAGAAATAAAAATGTATTTTTATCTTGAACGCCTTTCCTTGCAACTAAAGGAAAGTATAAATGTTACAAGGTGGAATAAGGAAAAGTGTGTTTCCCTTGAGAAATACAGCTATGACTTGCTCAAACCTAGAGCTGCACAAAATTAAATCTTTAGCATTACAAGCAGAGTAGAAGGGTTACAACTCCAAAATACTGGCTTTCAGTCCATCAGCTGTATTTTGTAAGGCAGAGATATGCTGCAGTGAAATGTTTCTTTGCTTTACCCATTGATACTTAGTATAATTATTTTTTAAAAATATTCTTCTACTTCTATCTTTTAGTACGTAAGACACACAGATATTAGTATCGTCATGCCAGAAGGCTGTGCTTGTATGTTAGCTTAAACAGTGTTGTACCCCAAAAAGGAGACAGCAGTCTGAATATTCCTGTTGAGAATATGCACCTTATGCGCAGCATGTGGATATTTTTTTAACAAATTTTTTAAAAACTAGCAAAAGCTAGGAATATTAAGTCATTTGGAGCACAGGTAAAAATACAAGTAGCAAGAGGTAAGAATGCAAGCAGCAAGATGGAGCATTTTCTTCCCTCAGCTGCTTTAAAAATCCAGGAATCCTGAGTTTTTCTTTGTAAACTCACCTGTCTTGTAGATCTGCTTGGCTGGACTTGTCTGGGAATTGTCTTCATGTAAAGATGGAGTTTGCCCAGTGAATCTAGAACTTGGTCAGTAAATTGTGGGATATATGCTGTGTGTGCTTCTTCCTGCTAATTTTGTTCTCTCAAGTCAAGAGATCTGTAGTGAAAGCACGTGTTTCTTTATGCAGACCTGCCACTGTCTCACAGCTTCATGCAGCTCCAAGTTGTGCAAATGAATGGCTCTGCAAACATCAAGAGCTGTAAGATGCTGAGAATATGTACGTAAGTTTAGTACCCATGTTGAGGAACGACATTGAAAGCATTTCCTGAAAACTCAATGTGGCCATCAAGCTGGCATGAAGGCCACGTTGCTCCAAAACTCTGCAGTGGCGTGGTAAACAGGGATGGCTTTGAAGCATCAGGGTGCCCAGTGATGCTGTAGAGTTTAATGACAGCACTTGCATGAGCCACGCAGAAACCTATTACAAGACATTGAACTGTACTCTTTGAGACCTCAACTTTCCTCTGCCTTCGAACATAGTCAGGAAACCAACTCTTTAGATCCTGGTCTCAGAAACCATATGCCTCTTCCTCCAACACCCCGAGTTAAACACCACGGACTCCTGCAACTTCATTATTAGAGCTTGCAGTTAGCTAAACACACAGAGGCTACCACCAAAGGGCAAGAAGCTCAGTTTTGCAACTAAGTGACCACAGCCCCCATCTTAAATCCCACTCAAGCCTTGATTGTACCTTAAACAACCAGTAAAACTCAAAAGTCAGCACAAAGCATTTAAATTTCTTGATTTAAGGATGTCAACAACCTTGCTTAACAAAACTTATAGAGTTATAAATATTTGTGTGCATATGTGTGTTCTTCCAAACAGCCCATGGATCATTTAGTGACTACAAAAGGCCAGGTGTAATCAGTGGCATATGAAAATGCAATATTTTGAATAATGATTTATTAAAACCTCAAATCCGTTCGGGAGATATATGGGTTTTATGAGTCGGCATGCTGATGGGAGGCTCTGGGAAACACACTGAACACCATGTAGGAGCTTACTTTCTAGATGGACAATTGTTGTCTTTCTCCGTGTGTTTGAGAATAGCAATATATTTGTGTGAAAAACAGAGATAGTTTTTTTTACTTTTTATTTCATGAGCTAGATGAACTAGACCTGCAATTAGATGCCAAGTGAGGTAAGCCCTTGGCTTTGCACAATAGACCAAAATTCCTGAAAGTTGTTGTAGTGGTAAGCTCGGATTGATCAGAAATTGCCCCAGATTCTTCTATACTTCTCGGAGTAAAAACCTTCTTGGCTTGTTTCCATGTGATTTAAGTCTTTGATAATAACATGCCTCTCCATATTCACCCAAATCTCCAAGGGCGATTTCGGCACGTCTGTAAGATTAAACAAAAATGTCAACTAACATCTGTTCCTGTATGAACTCATAAATACGAGAATAATCAATAGCCAGGTACACAGAGTAATAAATGTCACCGCTCCACACTCACGGCTCTCAGACTCCTGACGGGGGAGCTTGCAAAGATCAAACCTTTTCATGCTCTGAACAACTGGGATTAAACTGCCTGCATTGCCAAGAATATTAAACAAACAGGGGACTACAGTGTTGTTGTAAGAGGCTTTCATTGATTTGTCAATTTATTATTTGTCAATGAATTGGTGGTTAAAAAATGAATAAGCAACTCTAGATATTTTTCCTTGAAAATACTAATGAAATTTAAGCTGTTACCTGAAGAAGTACTTTCTGAAGCCCTTCTGTGATTAGCAATTAGGGAGTATGCTAAACTTCATCACAGCTTACACAGTTTTGTGTTGGTTTTTTGGGGTTTTTTGCTTTGTTTTGTTTTGTTTTTTGAAGTAGAGGAAATGCCAAGATTGGAACAGTGCTTGGTTTGCCATAGGGCAACAGGATGATCCTGTGGTTCAGTCAAGTGAAATTTGTCACAGACAAAATAAACAGAAGAGCTGGTAGAGGATTCATTTAATACAGAATTAAAGGTGAAGGGTGTGATCAATTAAGATCATATTTTTTACAAAGAAACCTAATTCTCTAGAGAGGCAGAAAAACAGGTTATTAAAGGCAACTATGTAGATACAATGTACTGGAGACTTTGTATGTGAGAAGATAATATCACAACTAAAAATTCTGCACATTTAATGAGGAAAAACAGGTAACTTACAGATCTTGGAAAGAAATTGTTAATAAAAACAGGAAACAAAGTGTAATATTTCTAACAGAATTTGTCAGAGATCAGAAGTCTCTGCTAGAAAATAGTTTTGTCATAATGCAGGAAAAAATATGGCACTAAAATTGTTTTAATTCTGCCTTGGGAATTCTGTGCTAAAAAAGGAAATTGCCATCAAGAGGACAAAGTGACCTCTTTAGCTTCATGTAACTGCAGGTCTCAAGTAAGCCAAACCTGGTACAAGTAAATTCAAAGAGAAAATAAGACAGATACTTTAAAGAGAGCAAATGGACAAATATTAAAGCAACCAGTGAAGAAAAAGAACAATTTTTCAACAACAACAACAAAATACACTCAATAAAGAAGAAATAATAATAAACAAGAAAAAAAAATTACCTGTGGTATACGGAAAGCCAGGCTAACATTTCTGATGATACTTTTAGCTTCAGAATCCATAACTCTAGTTATCTGTTTTCTGTCTATGTACAGAGGCAGTTTTTCTTTTATTTAAGTATACCAAATTTTTTATTTTACACCTTTTTCCCTCAATCTGGAAGTTAAACTCCTGACAGACTTCTTGGAACGTATAGGAGACCTGCTTTTACTCATTTGAGAAATGGGAAAACAGGGATGTCTCATTTTGCAGACTCGAGGTCACACAGCATATAAAAAAGTACATGATGGAATTGATTTCATTCAGCAGCAATGGAATTCATGGCATTTATGGCCATGTAATCACCATTCTTTTTCTCACAAAACTGAAATATTTGCAATGTTTTCTAACCTCAATTTAACTTTTTTGTTGATTACACTTCATAGAATATGTATTTTCTGTTTCTGAATATGTATATTCTGTTTCCAGAAAAATTCAAAAGATGTAACAAAAAGGAAAAAAAAAAATCACATTAATTGGAACAGCTGCTCTTTAGTTCTAGAAAAAGAAAACGTGAATAAAGCTACTACAAAGTGGATTTTACTCTTAGATCATTTGATCTTTTGTGATCAGTTGCTCTGTACTTCCCTGTGATAATGAATACCTAGTTTACCTTTGCTGCTCATAGAAATTGCAAGTTTCAAGAAAGTTGAGAAGTAACTTGTGCATGCCTATTTGACTTTTCTTGTAGAGAGCTCCACTGTGACAGTTCGTGTCTGTAATAATATTTATGCTGGTGTGGAGCAATTCAGGATCAAGATCCTGAAGAGCTTATGCATATAACTATTGCAAAGTCAGTACAACCCTTTGTAAGTCTGCCAAGAATAGCTACATGCATATATTAGAGTTTCGTCCAATATGCTTTCCCTTACTTCCATCTTTTCATTACCACTATTAATACATAAATTATACAACAGTAGCAGAATTATATCCTCTATTTAAGAGAAGTATTTATATGCACACCTCCAGTACATTTTAATGCAGAATTTTTGCTGAATATCTAAGTTATTGTTATTTTATGTATGCCTTTCATTTACTAAGGATGTTGTTTGTTTTTCTTTAAATATAGATACTAGTGGCAGGAAATAGAAAACAGTCAGACCAGGGGTTTTCTGGAGTGGAATTAATTTCTTCTTCCCTCTATGTAGTGCTTTCAGACTAGACAGGGACTGAAGGGCTCCAGAGCATCATTTTCTCGGTTGGCTGGACACATAAAGCTGAAAAATTAATTTAATGTCTTCGAGTTGCAACGCACTTAGATTGCTGTGAGCCACACATACAAAATGTTTATGTTATTTATGGTCAAAAAACACCCTCCCGCACATTCCCCCACACCAAAAGCTGCATATTTTGAGTGGCCTGGAACGACTTATTACTAAGTAGCAAACAACCTAAAAAACAGATTACCGTTGCTTTATCAGTTTCAATATGGTAAGGCTGTCTTTCCATGGCCTACACATTTTACCCTGTAATTTCTTGGCTTTAGCTGTTCAGAACACATCCTTCTAAGAAAAAAGAATAAAGTATGCTAGCCTGAGCCATAGTCTCCCTCTGTTGGCTCAGGAGACCCTGGACTGCCTCTCTTACTGCCACTGACCAGTATTGTATTTTATGGGCTAGCATCCACCACAAATATATGGAGCACCTGTGGAGAAATCATAGTAGACAGAACAAAATACTGTGTCCAGGAGAAAGTGCAGGACTAATTGTTCAGACCTGAACATTTAGCTAACAAACATTTAGCTAACACAATCTCTATAAATCACTTCTGTGAAAAGCCTTTCTTATCTGTCCCTTTCCAGACATAAGTGCAGCATTTTTACTGTCTAAAATATACTTTCTGCTTTTGGCAGTCTGTGATGAATTGCAATGCCCTTTTCTCCAGACATGCTATGATGATCAGTGAATTATGTTCTTCCTTTATAAAAGAGGTCTTAAAAAAAAATACTACTTAAACTATCAGGGTATTAGTTGTCATTTGAACCTGAAACATCTGTTATATTCATTCCTAGGTATTTTCTCCCAAGGACTTCTTTCATATATATTCTGTAAAGGGTACAAGATAATAGTAATAGTAATAGTAATAGGCTGATCATATGGGAAATTTAAGTCTATGACTGAAGTTTAGGAAAAAAAGAACAATAATGTAATAAGATAAAATTAAGAATTTTTGAAAGTATATTATTAAAATTAATTTTATTATAAATATCTGTTAATATGAAAATTAATTGAGACTTTTCAGAGTCAGCCTTAAGGTTGGAACTGAAGAGAAATGCTACTTACAACTCCTCAGGAATGATTTCATGGATAACATAATGGATAACATAATGCAGAGCAACACAAAACTGGTCTAAGAGTATGAGCTGATTAATCCAGTATTAATTACATTTGCAACTAATGTACTCATCATAATAAACAAAAAAGAGTTTTTCATCTCCATCACCCTTAGTGCTCCACCACTATGCTCATCACACAGAGGTTTTGATGCATCCACTCTTACTCCAAGCCTTTCTACAGGCAACAGATTGTTGCTGTAATCTAAAGAGAGATTTTAAAGAGTAAACCCACCTTTTTTAATTTTTCACTGCTTCACCCATAGGATGCATTTCGGGGCCCAGGAACATCAGGCACTTCAGAAAGGAGCTATTCAGCAAGGCTGGATCCTGTACTGAAGAACAAGAAACATGGAGGAAAGGTTCTGTTTTGAAATCCCGTCTCTGTGGAGTTAGGATGCCTGATCCAGAACTATCAGGATGTGCCCCTACTTTTTGGGAACCCCCAGCGTACAGTTTCATGCTAAAGATGTAATCTTGAACCATCCTTTTGAAGAAAAGAGCAAATATGTTTTTCTTTTAAAATACGTATGAAGGTGGCCGCCTGCCTTCTTACACCATGACATAATGGATTGGATGATCACCTGCAGAGGAAAAGATCTGTATGAACCAGAAGGTGGCTAAACCCATGGCTCAGATCAGGTGAAAGAGTGCTCTGCAGCTAAGTGACTTCTCTTAAAATTGTGTGTTCTTGAAAAAACAGGATAGTTCAAAATTTGCAGGAACAGAGAAAGGGAAAACAAAGCAAACCATTATGTCTCTGCAGCCTGATGGCCAGTATATTCAGCTAGAGGACACATGTTGCATTTCTGTAGGTTATTAACATATAGAGCAAAAATATTGCAAAGCATATTACTTAAAAGAAAGTAATCTATGTTTCAAAAGTAGAGGTCTTATTTTTACAATGCTAAAAATTCTGGATACAATTTTTGTTCTTAAAACTATGCATTTTGAGATGAGGAGCGGTGTGTTTATACTCACGTTCAGAAATAAAAATATAGTGATAAAAAAGTTGAAGTGGTACAATGAAAATGCAAAGGAAGAACCTAAGTAGTTATGGGTTTAGGTTCACACCTTTCATTTTCTCTACTTTAGGGCAAGAATCAGTGTCAGCTGGACTATTATTTATGTAACAGCTACCAGTGGAGATTAAATCAAGTATCTGGGAAAAGGAAGCTATAAATCTTGTTAGCACAATTGAAAGTCACTACTTGTACCTCCAGTGGTTTTAGTATTTCTGTGCTTCAGACAAACCACTGTTCATTAGTTTATATTAGTAAGCTGTTGAGCAGTCCATGTATTTTCTTGCCACAAGCAGGTGTGAGTCAATAGCAGGAAGGAAACTTAAAGAGAAAACATGATGGGATGAAGGAAAGATGTCTGTTACCTCTGAAGTCTAAAACTTAGCAGGGTTTTATTTTGGCACCTAGCTTTGGAGACAAAAAAACTGGCTTGTGGTAGAATAGTATGAGCTTGGGTAGGTTTTTTCTTGTATCTTGTACAAAAGATCCTAGCAAAAAGCAAAATCCTAATCTTGCCTCTCCTAATGTTTGTGTCAAAATGATAACAAAAGCAGAACTTTTTTTTTTTTAAAGGGGTGCGTAGCATGGGCTTCAGTGTAGTAGATCTCCATGTCTCAGGTGTCATATGTTAGTTGCACGTGTTTTCTTCATGTTAAAAAACAAAGTCCTAAAGGCTAATTACTTTTACTTTTAACCTGTCATCAGCCTGAAGGGCGTGCTTCTCTGGGGGTTAGATACTTTTTTCTTTAAGCATGTAGCACTAGCTTCTGTTTTTATGGGAGTATAAGAAGATTTATTAGTAAAACTCCATGCAGTTCTTGGAAAGTGTATATACATGTTTAAATGTCCAATACTTCAACTGGTCAAAACAGCTACATTCTGCTTTTCAGATGAAATGTGGCCCCTGTTCTTCATATCCAGCCAGTATTTTTTGCTGCAAGTGCATCAAGATGCACAAGATGCAACATATAAGTAGGAAAACATGATGTAGATCAAAGTCTAGATCCGATAGGTGACTACTTGGATCTATTTATATTTCTAAGTGGGTGCATGACTTTGCCAGGTAAGGCTATCCCTTGTCCTTGACATTATTTAATTTAGCCTTAAGCATTGTGTCTGAATGTTCATTTACAAATGAATTTCAGAGGAGTCATGGGATTTGCATATTAAAAAACACCCACAACCCTTTTTTCTTCTGCTAACAGGCATGACTACACATTGTAGGATGAGATTAATTAACATGTCCTTGAATTACCTGGTAATGCTTAGTAGAAACAGATAAAATCAATTTTTAAAACTGAAAACCCGAACTTCATAAAAAATGCAGAAAAAAAATCACTCCCCCACGAATTAAAGTTTTTAAAACTACAAGCTGCATTTTAAAAAACTAATCCTTTACACTTAATACTGGTACTTCATCAGATGTCTATTAATATTAAGGCACAACTTTGCCACCATTTAAAGTGAAACTTGCTTTATATGCCTATAACTGATACTAGCTGAAATATTGAAATTAAGAGGTAGAAAATCCACTTGAAAATATATTCATTAAATTCAGTTATACAGTAATGATGGTCTCCCATCAGGCTTGCTGCTGCCTTCATCCTCATTATACATATCTTTTTCTTTAGTGTTATGTGAATGGAAAGCGTACACATCCTTTTAGCATTGCAAAGAGAAAGCAGAAAGTAGCAGGAGAATCACACTTTCTGTATCTTAATGCAAACTCTGTTTTCCTAGAAATTGATCTTTTCTCACAGAACTTTTTTTTTCATATAGAACAGTTTTTCAACTAATTTGAAATATTCATATTGAATAATTAGTAAGGAATACCTAACTTAGTCCTTTTCTGACACTCTCTTAATATTCATAGCTTTTGATGGTGGGATTTCTTCACCCATCCATGCTGTGGAGACATCATTACTTTTCTGTAACCCATGTTGAGCATCTCTAGACAACCATTTCATAGATTTTGCCCCATATTGTGGAATTTATTCTAGTGATGTTGTGACTCTCACTTGCATATCCGCCCTTTCAGGTATTTTTACTGCGAGAAATGGTTCACAGTGTTTAAAACATTAAATCTGCTTTCAAAATTTGGATCAATAACTTCATGGGGAAAAAATTGCTTCTCCATCTCAAATTTCAGTACAAGAAGTGTTCCTGAGAATTTAACTCAAATGATCCATGACAGCTCTGACAAGAAGATTCACAGTTATCACCTACATCACAGGAACAATAGAAACACGTTTGATCATCTCACTTTTGTTCTATTGTTCATCTATCACATAGATCTATTTTATTTGCAGCTGACAAGGGGAAAAAAACCCACCCAAAACTTCAGTAACTTGAAGTTTCTGAGAGAAAAGGAGGGTGAAATAAAACTGCTGTGTTAGTGGTCCAGTGGTCACAGATTTTTCAGAACATATGTGAGGCAAAATCAAACCTCTCAGCATTGCAAAAGAGCAAGAGGTAAGGTCAGGTGTTTAATGAGTGAGGTAAAAGGAGCAGTGCAGGTGGTGAGCGGCACTGGGGGAACCATTAAAGAGATGGAGTAATAAGAGAGGTTAATACAATTCTACAACATTTTAGAAAAGGTTCTCTGCCGCACTCTGTGATTTTCAGTTTTTGAAACCAGGAAATGAAAGGCTGAGAAGGGATGTGTCTATAAATACACCAGGACTGTTATTGCTGGGGAGGATAAAGAGCTATTACAGTTAAAAGGCAACACTGGCACAGTTATGAATGGCTATAAACTTGAGCTGAATACATCTAGTCTGAGAATTAGAATAGTTTTTCTAACCATCAGTGTAGTGGAACCACTTCTTAGTGCAAGCACTGGAAACATAAGCCTGAGCCAGATTTTACAAGAAACTCTACTAAATATATTTCTGGGATTATAACCCTGAAAGAGGATTTGACTTGATGATGTGAGGAGCACCCTTTGAATCCTTGACTTTTAATTCCACAAGAAATAATGGAGATACTCCCTCTGACCACATGAGAAGAACTCTGGATAGGCAAATTCTGTGGAATAGTTACAGGAAAGAATTTTATTAGGTTCTTTTCCATCTAAATCCTAGAAGATTTTAAATTCATGCCATTGCTACTAATTCAAGTCAGTTCTTAAAATTCAAGTCTGGTGGAATCCTGTAATCCTTTCTAAGTGCTAAATTACCATCTCCAGTGCCTGCTGTGCCACATGTCAGCAGAGTACTCTTGCAGTGGCAGAGGTTTGTGGTTGTGCTATGAAAGTGAGGTCATCAGGTAACTTGTAAGGAGGTGCAGGGGGAGGAGAAGGAATCTCAATGCAGCCTTCCAAGTTCTGGTGGGAAATTACAGCGAAAGCAGAGGCAGACTCGTCTCAGGGGTGCAGAGCAATAGGTCAAGCAGCAGCCAAAGGTCACAAGCAAGGGAAGAAAGTCATTAAGCAATGCAAAAGGTTTCTCACAGAGACTGGAATCTCCATCCTTAGAGATTTTCAAAACTAAGCTGAACAAGGCCATGGACAAATGTCTTTAATTTTGGAATTATCTCCACTCTGAGTAGCAGTTAGAGGTTCCTTTCGAACTACATTTGTTTTGATTGACACTGAGAATTGTTCACAAATTAATTTCTACTACGATTTTTCCAAGTACATGTGTACTTCAGATGCCTAACTTAAAACATGTAAGGATATTTCTGGGTAGATGCACATTTAAAATGCCGCTTTTGCAAAGCTTGCCTTCTGCCCATTAGGTCTAGTAATTTTCTATCTGCTAAGTAAACATCTTCCTGCAGATAGTTCAGCTAAGAGGCATGCATTAGAAGAACTTTGTGGCTGAGTTTACTAAGATTACACAAAATAAGCTTCTTGGTGACTTTAAGATTTGTTTATCTTCTTAGGTGGTGTTCAGAATGCTTTTAAAAGTTACAAAAATTCTCAGTCTCCACATTACTAGTTGGATGCAAGACAGCTATTGAAATACTTTAAAAACTAATATCCTCTTTTAGGAGTCTCTTAACTCATTTCAGTCTTAGGTGTTATCATATGTGATAAAAACCTCCAGAAAACCAAAGAAGATTTTTATTTTCCTCTACAAGAATCTTATTTTTTAAGAAAAAGGCTAATTGGTTCATTTTAATGAAAGGAGCTTATGGCACTAACAACTGCTTTTCTAGGAGTACCTTGCCAAAAAGTCTTCCATTTTCCTTCCTCTGCCTCCACATCATGGCAAACCCATTTTATGAATTACTCTTGTGTCTCATAATGGTAGTTCTAAACCCACATTGTTTTGGGTTTGGAGTTCAAGATTGTGCAAAATGATAGATATAAATAATAAAGTGTGAAAAAGGAATATGTCCAGGTTCTCCAAAATGTTGTCACTACTTGTCATTACAAGTTCTATGTACTGTAAGAACTTTAAGTGTGTTGCAATAACTTACCTTCCCTCTCTCCCCCCTCTCCTCCCCCCGCCCCCAACCAAAAAATCTACCACCTAGTGACGTCAATCACCCACTAACATTCGTGGAAGTTAAAATCAGATTTTGAATGTGGTGAGTACCATATTCCAGTGATTTCACAATTCGTTTGCATTTCCTTGGACATAAACAAGTTAATTGGAATTGCCTCATAATGGTTAATCAGTTACTTTTCTCTTCCTAACTACTCTAAACACTCTAAACAGTGCAAACCTGGCAAATGTGTACATTGTTGGACATTGTGAGATTTCTTTTCTCTGCTACTTAACTCACAAAATGGAGAGTGCTCTCTCAAAGTCATTCGACTTTATTCACGATCAAAGCATGTAGTGCACTAAGTCCATTGCCTTTTCAAACCTGATTTCTTCACAATTTCAATAAAGTTACTAAATTGAAAAATATGATATATAAACAGAGTTTCTTCAAACTATCAAAAATCCAAGAAAATTACGTATCCTTCCTTCAGAAGGAAAAGCTGCTGCCTACATAAACTGAATATTAGTCAGCAGAAATTGTTGCAAGCAAAATTTTCCTTGCCACCTACTCAGGATTAGAGTCCATGTAATTTAGCCTGATATTGCCCAAAACTTGACATTGCTCTTACTTTGTAGGTATGAAATTTTGTATATGTTTGAAGAAATTAAATTAAGGAAGGTACTATTAAATTATACTGAATGTTTCTGAGAGAATCTCAGTGAGATCAAAGAAAATTGAAAGTAGGTTTGGTCATTTCTCTGTATGACAGGATCAGTAATGGAAATGAAAGGAGTAAATGGATTATGGTATTGGAAATGGGATGACATAATTTTCTGAACTCAATAACCTGGATCTGCTTTCAGCATCCAGGTGTATATCTTCTGAGCCTTCAATCAGTTCACTTTGGATTTCACCATGCTCTTCTACACTTGGCTTGGATGTTTAGATGCACTTCAATGCCAAAAGTAATTTCACACGACTTGCAGAATGGCAAAAATAACCCCCCGACAATCGTAATGATGGAAAAAATTCTGCTAAGTTAATTTGAAGCCAAGTTATCTAAACATATTCAACACATGCCTTGTGTTTCAATTTTGGTTTTCCAGGTTAAAAATTAGATAAAAAACTAATAGCATGGTGCTTCTATATTAACTTGTATGACGTTTTATGAGTAGTTTCATAAAATCATAAATCATAGAATCATTTAGATTGGAAAAGGCCTTTGAGATCCCCAAGTCCAGCCATTATCCCTGCCAAGTCCACCATTAAACCATGTCACCCAGTGTCATATCAGCATGTCTTTTAAGTAGCTCCAGGAATGGTAAAACAACCACTTCCCTGGGCAGCCTGCTCCAGTGCCTTCTTCACGCTTTCTTTGAAAGAATTTTTCCCAGTATCCAATATAAATCTCCTCTAGTGCAATTGAGGCAACTTTTTACTTGGGAGAAGAGGCTAACCCCCAAGCAAAGATATTTTTCCACTTTGAGACAGGTGAACCCCAACTGTTGCCAATGAGCCTGGTGCCGTGAAAACTGAATCGTGATCAAGAAAATGTCAATACAATAGGTCTCAGCTGAGCTTGACTATATATATTCCAATAAAGTTACTGTATGGATTAAATGTCTCTCCAATTTCCTTCGATCCCACTGATAGAAATCCATCTTGTGGTTTGCCAAAATAAAATGTTAAGCACAACTTCTAACTGAAAAGTGCCAGCATGCATGCCCTAAGTGTGTGTTGCTCTTTTCTAATGGTGTTTTCAACCACCTGAACTACAGAGAACAGTGGAAGAGCCTCTCACAGCCTGATCCATACAGATGCTTATTTACACATATGGGTTACCTGCACGTAAGAGTTACTTAGATTAACATTCATGAAGAAATTCATTCCAGCAGAGAGATAGCAATGTCTCTGCCAACTGTAAGAGAACTGTGTTACCTTAAGAATATATCCTTAGTCCCTCTCCTTGGTCAAAGTGGTGTTTAATTATGTGTGAGCAGGTATTTAACCACACAAGGTGTTTCACTGATAAATAAGCTGGGAGACTTAAGCTCTTAACAGTTGTTTAATAGCTGAAAAGTATGGAATACAAATGGTGCAGACTTTAATCTCTAATTTACCAGTAATTTTACTGTTTGCCTGTGCATTCCTTGGCACCGGGCCACCTTTGACAAATCTCATTACCTAATTGCTCCTTAGGTACTTAAATCTCTTAATAAATCTGGCGCCCAGGCTCCCATCATGACCAAAAATCCATCAGGAGGTGGGCATATAATTGTTACTATTGCTTAATTTTGTTTTTGTTATAAGGGTCCTTACACATCTTTAAAAAATGAGAAGAACTTTTACTTATATTGATATTCTATGAAATTTGTGTAAATCTGCTCTTGTGATATGAGTCTTGGTTTTTTGTAGCCACACTTCAGATGTTTCTAGTTAGCTTGATGGATGTGAATTTGAGGCTTCAGCAAGATCTTATTTAACACGTGAATAAAAGGAGTAGGTTCACTTGAGATTCACTTTCTCTTTCTAGTAAAGTTATTAATAGATTATTGTGCAGTAAGGAGAATGAATTCAGTCTTAACTATTCAACAGTTTTAATAATGCACACATTACTCTGTGCACAAAAAAAGAATGAAATAAAAATTATTCTAAAATAAGAGTAATTGAACCATGGAACTAAAGGAACAAAATTGATAAGCAGAACACAGTAATATACAATTTTAATCAATAAATGAAATTGAAAAGTAGATACTACATTGTTGAATAAGAACTTAACTCAGAATTTCACTTTTCTCAGTAAATTCTCAAAGTACTAGAAAATTAATGTACAAAATTAAGCTTATATTGAGCAATTAACTGCAGAGGATATACTGTATGGAACATCTATTTTTTTAAAAAGACCCAAAACCCAACCAAAAATAAGACCAGGAGAACAGCATTGGTACCAAAAAAAAAAAAAAAAAAGTACATTTTATTTTCTGAATAATCCATGTAAAAATTAATCCAATTCAAGGTGTTTCCCAGTCATTTTAACACACCTCCTGTCTGCACTGAACTGGTCTGATCAATTCCAAGTCAGTGCCTCTGTCTACTCCTGATCCTTCCTGAGGAAGGGCTGTGCTCTGAAAAACATAAGGTCTCATCCAGGTGGTCACCATCCCCACGCCATGTGGATACAGCACTCACAGTCTGATTTGATTTCCTAGGGAGATTTTATAGCTTCAGAATCGTTGTGGTGCCTCCAGCTTGTTCAGACCCTCCATCTGTGCATCAGACTCGTGTCCCCAGCATAAAGGAATTTCTGTCTTCTCCACCAACCAATAGACTAAATTTATGATGCCATCACGTGGAAGGCACCCAATTTCACTGATCTTTGTGTTGCCATCTTGTCTTCTTGTTTTCCAGAATTACTTTTTCTGAGTTTAGATCCTAAACCCTCAAATTAGGAAGCCTATTACCCGTATGGTGAATACCTTTACTAAAACAGCAGACTGATTTTAGAAAGCTGTCAAGGTTTTCATGTCCTACAAACAACGGCTTAGTACTTGCAGTACTCAAGATTCATTCACCATGAAAATCAAATCTGCCAACACACACACTGAAGTTTTAACTTGGTTTGCTGAACCAAGAGTGAACTCCTGCTTTGCAAAGATCAGATCTGTGCCCCTGGTGGCCAGTCACAATTCAATATACTTAGGATGTACCCTAATTTTCCATTTTACTACTCAAGAACATCCAAGTTAACCTGTTCAGATTCTGACAGCTCAGTATGCAATGTCACATCTAATCATATATCAATTCTTCTATCTTATTTTATAAGTCAGATTGTGGGATTATTAAGGACAAGCAGAAAACACACTGAATACATAAAGCTATGAATTTATTGTTAGCATAAATGAAATCTTAAAAATATAATCAGCAAGATATTATTAGAAACTATTTATTTTAATGAAGAAATAAATTAAACACTGTTATAGAAAATAGTGCAAAACCTTCATAATGCTCACCTTCATGAGTCATCACAAGTTGTTTACACTTAGGTACAAAAATAATGGAATGTACAACCAATCTTGATTTGCCCAGCATAACTGTTATACTCTATTGTCTAATAGTAACCTACATTTGTCAAGATATTGCTTCTGACGAGTTATTCAGTAATGATACGTTAGATATTTAATTGTCATAATAAATAAAAAATGTAGCTTTTTGGAGCTAATGGGTGGTAACTTGGGGCTGTAGATTCTGGATAGATTTTTTAGGAGTGAGGACCTGATATCGCATTGCCGTTCATTTCTTGTACATGAAAATGCCTTTTTTTCTCCCATTTTCCTCCTAGCTGCATGCCAATTACAGTGATAAATGACACAAAAAGCTTCTTGATGGTGATAGTGGAACCTGTATCCATGCAGACGTGAATCAAGTACTCTATAGGTAATCTTTTTACGTTCACAGCTAAATGTATTTAGAGGGGTTGGCTATTCTGAATAGATGTTAACACTTTCATAAGGGTATTTATGACATTAGCTACATTTAGACAGCAACTAACATTAACCTGTAGTGCATTAAAAGCAGAAAATTAAGACAATCAAACCAGACCAGTGATGAGATCAATCTGAAATAGCCAAAAGTGCTCCGTTTGGAAAAGAAACTGATTTAGACACTATACTGCCATAAATAGCAGCTCTGAAACATCCATTTATCTTGGCCATTTAGATAATTCCCTAGGGACTAGGGAGGCACTAATGAATGAAATGTCCATAGGGGAGTACTGTAGAGTCTTGCTAGGGTAAACTCTGTAGCCCATCAGATTTGGACTTATATACTCATCTACATATTACCTCTGCCAAAATCATCTTAGACTCCAATGCTGTACAATAATGGGACTTCTATGATATTAGTGCAGATGATTGTATTAAAAAAACCAAAAAAGACATTTTTAAGAACATGAGATTTTATTTAAACCAAGAGTCTTCTTCTAAACTCTCTCAGCAATTACAGCTATTTCTACACCAGTGCCTTGGTTTAACCATTAATTGTAAAAGTCCCAGATTATGAAAATTTTACACGAGCAACAGAAAAATAATTTTCAGATGTAATGTCTTCTGCAGTCCGCATGGGAATGTGTAACTGCTTGTGGGCATGCAGTATTTTCCTCCACTGAAAATCCAACAGCCAAGAGGGCTATTTAAGGGATAGTATTCATGCTAATTAGCGTTGGAGAAGCTGGGAGAGTAGACTAGAGTCTCAGGCATGTGGGCATGATGTTAAAATAAGCACTCTCAAGCCCTTTATCAACACCTTTTGTTCTTCCTGGGTAGCTTAATAAGAGCAGCCTCATCCTCTAGCACCAAAAGGCAATCAGGGTGAATTCCTACAGTGTTGTGTTGCACATTATGTATATGACCTCTACATCCTTCAGCTCAGTTCCACAATGTATCATTCCCTTTAAATATGGGGGTTCACATTGATTAAGTGATTACATTTTCCACTGGCTTTCCACAGCATTGCAAAACTTTGCAGAGTAGCAAGATCATTTTTAAAGGTAGCTCCTTATTTTGGTTACCCACCCTCCTAGTCCTACCCAGGACTCCAGGATCTCAGGATCAGCTGTTACTCTTTCAGCAAATTGTGGTTATCAGCAACATAGCAGCAGATGTAAAACACCTTGCATTAGTCTGACAAACTGATATTAGCCAGATCAAATAAGCATAAGCAAATCTGCCTTGCCAAGAGTCTTGCAAGAACAATTTATACTATAAAGTATCAGAAGAGAATGCACTCATGAAGAGCTGTTGTCATGCAGCCTGAGCCAAATTTTATCATTTTCCTTCTGCCAGCCATACAAAAATATGTTCTAAAAGAGGAAGAAATTGAAAACAGCTGCCTCAAAGGTGCAGATTGCAGATAGAATGTTAGGAATACCGCAAGGAAATGATCACACATGGTCTATTAAATGCTTAGGAAGAACTGAGACAAGCTACATTTTTTAATGACAGTTTAAAAACACTGTACCAATATTTCTTCCGAAGTAACAGCCCAAGTAAAAACACCTGCTAGTTTTGCTTAAGAATCTTTAATATAGCAGAAGTGAACCTCAAATGGAGGAAGGAGAGGGACAAGATAGAAAAAAAGAACAGAACTTCTTTTTCGATATTATTGGGTCTTAACATGAAAAAGAAGCCCCTGTGAAGTGTTTGTGTTTAGCAGTCAAGAATGAAGAAAATAACCCTCTTACATTATGACTGTTCTTTGCCACTTCTCATTTCACTCTAATTACCCATTTAAATTGTGATTGTAAACATATTTAATCATATGTATTCATATGTGCAGAATCCCCTTCTACCATTTAGTGCTCTGCTGCAAGATAACTTTGCAGACTGCAAGTTATGCAACAGCATTAAACATGCTAAAACACCTTAACCATTGTTGATAATGACTATTTGTTTGGAAAATGGACTCATCTCCTCACTAGAACTTCACTGGGTACCTGATTTCATTCAGAGGAAAGAAACTTTCAAATGGTATTGAAGATAACCTCTGCTCTGTCCTGTAATGTGCCACATTTTGGAAAGCATGCTACATACATGAAGAACCAAAGTGAGATCTTCTGTGGAGATCAAAGAGAGCCCTGTAATATAAAAGAGACCTGAAAATCAAGGGACAGAAGTTTCAGAGCAGGCTGTGGGGTGAGAATGTCCAGCTAAACCTGATAACCCAGGCTGAATGGCAGATTATTCTCTTCCTCTCTGCCATTTCCTCCCAACACGAAGAGGAAGACAATCTACACAAAGGAGTACTCAGTTCTAGACACGTTAAATACTATTTTTGTTTTCCAGGATTTAAGGAGAAAATGGAATTTTCAAAGTTCTGATTTTGTTTAATATTCAAATGCATCTCCAATGTATGTGTTCTGTCTCATGTACATATGTATGTTCTTCCTTTTCCAAACATGTTTTTCCCTATATTCTCAGATTTTGCAAACATGTAAACTCAGATTTTTACAACACACTTAAGCAGCAGGTGTGTGAGCAGTGTTTTGGAGTGCAGATGTTGCCTTTAGATGCAGTATTTCTCCTTAGATACTGAGAGCTTTAACCTACAAAACTAAATCTTATTTACAAGATATGTCTAGAATAAGAGAAATGCTAAGCACAACAACATAATCTGAATACTTTAAAAAACCTAGTGAAGATGGTTTCCTTGGATCAGTTCTGGACACAAAAAACCAAAACCAAACCAAACCAACAAACCAACAGACAAACAAACAAACAAACAAACAACAACAACAACAAAAACCACCCCGCCCCCCACAAAAACCAAAAACAAATACAAAAACAAGAACAAAAACATAAACAAAAAAACAAACAACAAAAAAACCCTATTCCGATCTTTCTAATCTAAAAAAGTCTGTGGTCCTACTGAGTAGATAATACAAAGTCAGGATGTACCAAGCCCATTGAGTACTACCTTCTCTCTCTCCTAAATTCCCTTATAATTTCTTTCTCTGGTCAAATACCTTCTATCTCTGCTTTCAAATCTTATATTTTCATTTTTGTTTCTGGCTGTGTGTGCACAGAGGGATTGGAGAGCAGATGCATTCACTGAGGGATGTAACACTGTAAATGAGAAGTTGTTTTAACGATGCTTAATCTGCATCTTTCAAAAAAATAGCTACTCAGCAGAAGCACAGAACTTCACATTGTAGCTGATTAAAACCATCTCCAATTTTTTCAAGAGAATCTTAAAACTCTTTGATTTTTATCCCTGAAACATAAACTATTGAAGCAGCATGTTGTTCCATTATGTAAGGGATCTATCGATCATAGAAAAAAAAAAGTTATATAAAATGTAAAATAAAAATGGTTTACTCTTGATAAATATTACTAGTTGGAATTTACTGTAAAGAGATCTCAAGATAGCAAAAATTCTTCAGATTAAATAAAAAAAAAATTCAAAGGAGAGACATATTTCTTCTTAATCAGGAGGAAAAGAATAAAAATGGAGGGATTAAAGTCTTTAATTTAGCAATCTTTTGATTTCTATTTAGTGTGCAACTGAGGCAAAAGGCATTACCTGGCAATATGCAGCTAAATGGTCATTTTTATAAGCTGCATTTTTAACAAAAATAAGAGAATGGAAAACGACCTGTTCAATTTTACTTCACCTGCAGCCAGAATTCACTGTAAATCACTGATCTTTAGCATTCAACATTCAATTTCCTTCTATTTAAATGTGTATTTTTAAGAGATTGAACTTACATGGGTTTCATGTATAATTTAAACTCTCCAGGCAAAGCTATTTTATTACGATAATCACATTAAATGTAAGTGATCTATAGAAAAAATATTTAAGTGGAATGGAAATGGAAACAAATGGAAATGTGAAGTGAAATGAAAATGCTGCTTGAATATATTTGTTAAATGAAGTCTGCAAGTGAGAGAGTCTGGAAAGAAAAGTGGTAGTAGAACTCCATCTCTATGGAATCCATAAAAAATGCAGGGAACACTGAAAAATCAGTGAATTGAAGATTCACCTCTCGAGTCAAATTATTCAAAAGGCAAATTAACATCTCCTACATGAGGACTGGAGTTCTTTTTTAAAACCTGATCCATTACTAAGTGACAGACACTTTCTAAAAATCTGGAACTCAACCCTTGTGATGGGGTACTAAACCCAGATATACACAGACTCAGCCCCAGAAAATTCAAACTACTCAGCCAGCTTTTCAGATTAATTTATTCTGCAGATTTACAGAAGTGGGTAAAAATATTCGGGATTACACTAGCTAAGAATTGATGTCTTACATGTGCGCAACATTTCTAATAGGTTTACATTAATATCTTCTTCCTGTCTACAGTGTATTGATGGAGAAAGAAATCCACAGTAAACAACCTAACAGAATAATCCTGCTATTAAAGAGAAGGGTGTCCTGAATGGCAATTGGTATAGCTGTTGGCAAGATGATTAGCAGTACCACTAGCACCTTTAATCTAATTGGACTCGTGCATGCAAGTTAAATTATCCTCAGGATTTGTGTCACTTAAGAGAAAAGCTGAACTGAATCAAGCATTTAAACCTTATTTTTGGATCTGGCTCATTATACCACCTGGGATGGGAACCTGCTGATCTGCTCTGGTCTGCACTGACCCCCATCAGTAATTGTCTGCAGCCCAAAGGTGCTGGACTGGCACAGGAGCTCTGCGCAGGGACTGGGATCTTCACAGCCACCCCTACTGCTGCTGGTAAATTGAATTAACTTGCTCCTAAGTGCATCCAAAATGCTGACACCGCCCTCTGATCTTAGGTACTTGCACACTGCATGATTTCTAAAATTCAGGGAGGAGAGAATTCTCTTCATTTCTCACCAGATTTGTCGTTGAAAACTATGTCATTTTTCACAATTACATTTTAGAAAAATCATATTTTCACTGTGAAGCTTCTGGCTCATGTTGTTGAACCAGAACCAACAACAAGGATTGGATTATTGAATTGCTGTAATTTCAATGTTTGAAACGATTATTAGTTTTTCTCTGTTCTCGATAGGACCCTAATGCCCTGACAGAATCTGATCCCAGTGGAAGGCAGGACCATCTTTCCATCTTTAATTCACTCTTCGTAAGTAGTTTCATGACTCATGTTTTGTGTCCTTTGAGAGGATTGATTCAAGCCACTGTAGAGATCTTCTGTGAATTCAACACTGGAATTACATGGCATCAGTAGGATGTGCCAGTAACATTCACACAAGTGAGAAATTAGTTACGGAATATTTTAATTATGATCCATCACTCTAGTGATGTATAATTTGTAAACATTATCTGGACAATGTTAGAACCTGACCTTCTGTACACACTCTGGAAATAACTCTCAAAGTGGAATCCCACAGAGGTCAACTACAAAGTGACAGATACTGTGACTTGCATCTTCTGGAGAAATACAGCAGACAATTTAGGAATAAAGTTTAACAAAGGATATTTTATGTGTATACATTTACTCTAAAGGCAAGTGTTACAAAGCTTTGCAAATATTCTGTGATGCTCTTGTCTCTCATCTAGTCTCATCCTCCTGTGTGATGGGACACTTTTTGGCATTTCAGTCTAGGTGGAGTCCTACAAACCCATTTTCTTTCCAGCCTCTCCTGGTGAGGTCCGTCTTAAGTGCAATATCCTTTTGAATGGATATTCAGACGTCAAATTAGTTTCCTGTCTTTCCTAGGGTATTGTATGGAGACACTCTTTTTTTGCAGGGGTTTCTAAGAGCTGGAGAGTCAGCCAGAGTCAATGTTCTTGTTTTTATCTTGAAAAGGTTTTAAAGATCAATGCACAATAATAACAGAAAAGTGGCCTTGAGATAGTCACAAGGATGGCGGTACCAGAATCAATACATAATTTCTGACAGATAATTGCTGGATTTTTGGATAGAAGATTCCAACCACCTCAAAATTGCTCCCTCCCTAATTTCAGCACCCACTTACAGAGAAACAGTAAAGTGAAAGTGCCTTCCAGCCTTGATCTTGATGTCCATACTCCCAGCAGTCCTAACTTGCTCTGCTGATAGCTCATACTTCCCAGAGTGCTCCCTTAGGCAAGCCTTGATAGCAGCCACAGCACAGGATGTGGCATGTCCTAAGCCACATTCCTCTCTGCAGGATCTGTGTCGTGTTTCCCATATATCTTGAACATTTTAAGGCTGCATCGACCATCCTCTGGTGAGCTGGTCTCTCCCTGCTGGTCTGTAGGTGCTTACAGGTGAAACACACCTCTTTCAGTTTGACCTACCTCAAAGAATTCTTCCCCTTACCACTTGCAAACAAAAACATGAAGTTCACAACAAAAATTTTGATGAAATCCTAAATTTTTTTGCTTTGTACTTTTAAAACAGACTCTTATTTCTATTGCTAACATCTGCAAAATCTGTCAGAGAGTTTTTGAATCATTACTATGATGTTCATCCTTCTTTCTTTCTTTCTTTCTTTCTTTCTTTCTTTCTTTCTTTCTTTCTTTCTTTCTTTCTTTCTTTCTTTCTTTCTTTCTTTCTTTCTTTCTTTCTTTCTTTCTTTCTTTCTTTCTTTCTTTCTTTCTTTCTTTCTTTCTTTCTTTCTTTCTTTCTTTCTTTCTTTCTTTCTTTCTTTCTTTCTTTCTTTCTTTCTTTCTTTCTTTCTTTCTTTCTTTCTTTCTTTCTTTCTTTCTTTCTTTCTTTCTTTCTTTCTTTCTTTCTTTCTTTCTTTCTTTCTTTCTTTCTTTCTTTCTTTCTTTCTTTCTTTCTTTCTTTCTTTCTTTCTTTCTTTCTTTCTTTCTTTCTTTCTTTCTTTCTTTCTTTCTTTCTTTCTTTCTTTCTTTCTTTCTTTCTTTCTTTCTTTCTTTCTTTCTTTCTTTCTTTCTTTCTTTCTTTCTTTCTTTCTTTCTTTCTTTCTTTCTTTCTTTCTTTCTTTCTTTCTTTCTTTCTTTCTTTCTTTCTTTCTTTCTTTCTTTCTTTCTTTCTTTCTTTCTTTCTTTCTTTCTTTCTTTCTTTCTTTCTTTCTTTCTTTCTTTCTTTCTTTCTTTCTTTCTTTCTTTCTTTCTTTCTTTCTTTCTTTCTTTCTTTCTTTTTCCTTGTGAGAGGAATCCTCCTAAATCACTACAAATCTCTATAGTTTTCATTTTCACATTGCTATTTTTCAAGCTGTTCAAAAATGTAGATATCCAACAAGCTCAGCCCAGTGAGATGTTCTCATGTTTCTCTAGAAACATCTTTCTTTTGCTTTCAGCACAACTGGTTGCTCTTTGTGCTCTAGCCCATCCCTTATCTTCCACACAATTCATGAGCTAATCTCTATTTCTCTTTTTAAATAATGTTTGTCACATCAAATGCTTTATTGAAATCCAGAGAGATTAAATCTACTTCATTTTTCTTGTTTAACATGGTCTTATTTTATCAAAGAAAGTTATCAGATGTGTCTACTGTTATCTCTCTTTGATAAGTACAAGATGGCACTCACAGACTGATCCAGATATACCCTGATCATATGCATTAACAATTTACATTTCTTTCCCAACCCAAAAGAACCCCACCACTATAAGACCATTTCACTCCTGCAAAAGTCACATGTTCTTACAGTGATCCAAACTCATAAAATTTCTTCTAGAAATTAATTCTCATTTCATTCTTGTATCTTGCAATCCAAATCACTCTGAAGAGCCCACGTATGGCCAAAGGTGGGACTAATACCCAAAGAATAAAATATCAGTGGTATATTCTCTGGGGAAAGTGACTTTAAAAGAACTATACCTGTGATTGTCACACTAGATGGATTTTATCTATAATAGTGATTGTGGTAGAGGCATTTTTCTGCTAAATCCTCTTCTGTAAAAATATTAGGTTTTGCAGCTCCTGCAGGGAAAACGGCTGTGCAGTTATTCCAGTAATGTCTTCTCTAGTCCCACTCTTATACAACTCATCCAGAGCCAGTAGCAAGAGAGAAATGCTCCAAGAAAAAGACAAATGAAATGTCACCTTTGAAGGGATATAGGATTTGTCATAGAAAATCAGTATATACATTCTCTGCAGTAAATACACAATCCCATTCTCAGGTGAGAGAGTATTTCTGATGCTTCAGAGTAAAGACAAAAATAGTAGAACAGCTAATATACATGACTGCTTAATAAAATTCTTCCTTGACATTCACAGTGGAGGTAGTGAAGCACCCATGAAATATTCTTACATCAAATTCAATGGAGCTGGTGTCTGAGTGCATGCAGGATTAAGGTCATACTAAATATAGCCACACTAAGAACATTGTCTCTATGAACCAACAGTTCATACTGGAGAAGATAAAATCAGCCAGATTCTTGGCTCAGAGTTGAGAGAAAGGGATTAAAACCATTTTTCAAATTTTCATCAGTTCATATGCTCAAAATCAGAGACTTGGTCATTGTCCCACAAGTGCCCACAGTGAAAAATTACAAAGATTTTACAAGCTGCAGCTCCATTGAGCTATCCATTGTTCTCTTGCTCTCCTGTCTCCATTCTCTTTCTTTTTGCAGTTTTCTTCTCTCTTATGTCACACCTGCTTCAATAATTACAGGGAATGATTTTTCAACCATCTGCCAGAGTAGATTTGGGTCTGGACGATGCCTTTTCTTTTCTTTTCTTTTTCTATTAATAGATTGGGAAAATGGTTTGGAACTGAAAATAGAGATGAGAAAGAAAAGGGATTAGGAAAAAACTATGATCTATAGTACAGTCATCATGTATATCATGACATTAAAATGACGCCTAAGATGATCATGGAGAATGTTCTAAAACTGTAATTTTTTCCACTTCCAGCTAGCTAAAAAAAAAACCAAAACCTTTTTCTTTCAGCTTTGAGGAGGGTATTACTGGTAAGGAATAAGTAGGTAAACACGGCACAGAAACTTGGTGACTTGTTGACATTTACTTAGGAAGTGTGAAAAGTAGACCAAGAAGGTCATGACACCATGTGTGACTTGAGGAACACATAAGTCTCTTAATGATATGACTGTATCAGAAGTTGTGACTGTGTATGCATTTTAGAAGGGCAGAATTTGTCCTATCATGCTGTCTGGAGAAAAGCATGGCACACTGTAATGTGCTTTAATTTATTCTCCTGTGTGCAAACTCATTGTGAATGCAGAAACAGACATTGTGGTGATTAGATTTAATAGGATTAGGACTCCCTGATGCCTTGCTTGTACAGTGATTGTTCAAATTCTTGTAGAAGGAGCGTTTTAATTTCATTTCTTTGTAAAATTCAAACTTCATTACCTCTTCAGCTCATTTATAATTTAATTCATTACATAATATTTATTTTCTCTTCTAATAATTACACCTCTACTTCACCTTCCTAACTGTGCTGTTTTTGGCTGGGGTAGAGTTAATTTTCTTCCCAGTGGCTGGTACAGGGCTGTGTTTTGGATTTGTGCTAAACATAGTGTTGATAGTATGGAGATGTTTTTGTTATTGCTGAGCAGGGATTGCACAGAGCCAAGGCCTTCTCCGCTTTCCCTACTGCCATGGTGGCGAGGAAGCTGGGGGCTCGTGGGAGGCTGGGAAGAGACACTGCCAGGACAGGTGACCTCAATTAACCAAAGGGATATTCCAAGACCATGTGACACCATGCCCAGTGTTTAAATCAGGGGAAGAAGGAGGAAGAGGGGAACATTCGAGTGACGGTCTTTGTCTTCCCAAGTAACCTTTACATGTGATGGGGCCCTGCTCTCCTGGAGATGGCTGAACACCTGCCTGCCCATGGGAATGGTGAATCAATTCCTTGTTTTGTTTCCCTTTTGTGTTCAGCTTTTTCTTTCCCTATTAAACTGTCTTTATCTCAACCCATTAGCTTTCCAGCTTCTATCCTTCCAACTCTCCCTAATCACTCCGAGATGCGTGTTCCTTGTAACATGATGTGTATACAGGTAGTTACTTTCTTAACCATTCTCTACAGTGCAAAATTCAATCTCCCCTTCTGTTCAAGCACAAGTTCACTGGAGAGAATGAACAGGTTAAAGAGAACGACTGTCAGATAGCTCAGGCTCATTTTCCTCTAGGTATCCATTATACTCAGTTTTTGAAACCATTCTTAATTCTGTTTTGTAAACAAGATGGTGACTTAACCTCTCCGATGACCAAACAGGGGTTGTCAGGTCATCGTTACTGGCATGAGCAGGAACATATTTCTGGCAGACTGCTGCAATCTCTAGGTTTTTGTTGTATTAACTGGGACTGGATAAGAAGGATATCACCATGCTGGTATCACCATCGATTCGAGCTGCTTGGTGCTGTTGTCACTGGTATTGCTCGGAAGATGGGGCTGCGTTCCTCACTGCTACTCTATCCGACTTTTAATAGGAACTGTGAGGTCTGTTGTTAGTATATGGGCATCTTCTGTAACTGCAGCACAGAGAAGTTTAACATTTGAGCCCCTTCTTCACCTTAATAATTGACCATATAGTTCCTCTATATGTGGTTTATCACCAGAGCAAGACAGAAGCTAGCTCATCCATTCTATAAAGAATACATTTAATGCAGTGTGGTATAGTAAGAAATCAAAGCTAGAGTGACAGCATCCTTCTAGAATGGATTGTAAAAAAGATCTAAATTGAGCCACATTCAGATGACAGTTTTTTAAGATCCTACTCTGCACATGGGCCAGAGAGTTAAATATAGTTTTCTCTTTAGTAAACTAATCTACTCACATCTTCTCAGTGCTAAAGCAATGGCTGTAAAGCTAATTTATTAATGTGGTCTTATGGTTTGGGTGCAACTGCAGTTTATCACCCAAAGCTCTAGAGATGAAAACTTCTATTTCAGAAAAATAAAAGCCACTACTTTTTCCCCTAAAGATCAAGGCAGAAGTTAACAGTCAGGGGTCACACTTGCCACTACGGCTTTGTAGGAACGAAGCCTAAAGCTGTGAGATATGTGTTGATTTCCTTCTGTTCTGTTCTACTGTGTTCTGAATTCTGTTCTGTCACAGCTCTGTAGCACCCTTACGCAAGGCCCACAGCCTTCGCAATCTCTCCTTTTAACTATAATAGCCCTCTTTTACGTGTAAAGTGGCTGCCCCCCGTTTGTGATGCAGTAGCAGGATATCTGACTACAGCCTCGCCTCCTCTTCTTCCAAAAGTATAAACTGACATTTGAAATGCTCCAAGGCAGAGGATGAGAATACAGCCCCATCTGCAGACAGGACATCTGCTCCTCTCTCCCCACAGCAGGGAGGCCTCTTCGGTGAGATTTGCACCTCTGCCTGTCTCAAAGCATACGTGGGTGAAATTAAGCTTAAATAATGGTTAAATTAAGCTTAATGAATTGCCAGTTATGTTGGGATTATTTTGGTTGGTTGGTTTGTTGGTTAGTTTGGTTTGGGGTTTTTATTTGTTTATTTCCTTTTTAAGATTTAACACTAAAGCATTAAGAGCATTTGTCAATGGCAATTCCAAACTTCTGTTGCTTCAATGAACCCTACTACTTGTGAATCTACAATTGTGAAGGTTCCTATTGAACATGACCAGGCTTAGAGTGCCAAATGGGCTATAATCAGAATAAATCCCAACCACACCCAGCCCCTCTGATCTCTGAGGAGCAGCTGAAACATAAGGGGATTTATTTTCTGCCATGTTTCTATACTCTTCATGCAACAAGTTTCATTTTACCCAACATTAAATGTAAGTCGATAATGATAGGTAAAAGATAAGAAATACTGCCACTCTGCTTGGATTGTAATACCTGATCTTTCACACAGTGAAGGAATTATTTAGTAATAAAGTATCATATAAATAAAGAATGGGATATGTGGAGGATCTTTTTTTTACCTTGTGTACAACATGGACTGTAAATGATCAGCTACAGTGTGGGAACACATTTCTCCTGTTCCTTAATACTCCCAAATGATGAGTTGAACATTGAGACTGAAATTAATTAATTTAGCATAAGTAACTCTTTTTGTAGCTCTGGTTTCATGATTCATTATGTAAGTTATAGTAATATTCAAGTACTATATGAGTATAATTATCAGTAGAAAAATGACAAAAATACCTCTAATTGAAGGAAAAGAGAAGCATGAACAAACACAATGCTACAAAATGCTTCCATTAAGGCCAAGGAAGAAGAAAAATATATCTTGGACATCAATTTCATGAACAGTAGCAAATTTTAGTAATTTAAAGAGTAAAAAAATCACGAAATATTAACTGGCATTGCTTCATGGACTTTCTAATCAGACTATAAAATTTTTAACAGTGCTTGACAGACTGCCTCAGTCTTAATTTTTCACATACTTGAAACTATCTCTAATCAATTTAGTTACAGCTTTCTAAAGGACTGGAATCATATGAAGTATGCTTATCACCTTTTAAATATCTGAGATCAAGTATTGCTGCTAAATTTCCTATTAAGAATTATGTAAATCAAAATTCTTATGAAACTATTATAGGAAATATATAGGCCTATTTTTATAAACTGTACCTTGGTTCTTTGAAGATTATTATTATTATTCTATTAAAGATAAAAGTGTTCAAGGATGCATTATAATGCTAGAGTGATAAGTAGGTATGGGTTATTTGTGATTTCCTATAAGTGAATGTTCTGATTACAACTTTGTATCACTAACTTCTGTGGCATTAAATGCTCTTGATGGATTTTATCTATTCCTTCATATTTTTTATACATTTTAAAATGTTGTTTATGTCACAGGGTTAAACTTAGCACTTGTTTTAAGTAAAAGCATAGTAGATAATTATCTTTTTTATTTTTCTTTCTCTAAATCCAGAGGATGCAATAAAGGTTACTTTGGCTTGTGCCTACACTTTGAGATCTGGAGGGAACTTAATTTGTGAATTACTGAACCTGGCTGGAGTTTTTTTCCTGGTGTTACTATTAGTGACAACGTGGGTAATGTTGTGACTAGTAACTTCTTCAGTCTTTAGTTTTTGGTCTAAGATTACACAATTAATAGCAAGTGACTATATTAGAAAATAAAATGAAGAATTAACTACCAGTTTACAAATCATTTAAGCTCAACCAAGGCAAAGGACTCAGACAGAGGAAGACTCAGTAGGCCCAGAGTAACACAGGGCATTAATACAGGAAAAAATGATTTTTAAGCATAGAGGTCATTAGGAAAGACATTTGCATTGCCCAGTTACTAAATTGTCTGTTCTTTGCTTTGTTAATTAACTTTACCTTCTCGTACTTTAACATCCTCACTTTTCCATGGTAGTATTTAGGTTGACCAAAGAATATGTATTAGAATTACATATTCTAAGAAGAATATGTAATTCTAATTACATATTAAGGGAGGAAGACAAATAATTCAGTTAGATTAATAAAACAGTTTATTTGAAAACAGAAGAGACTAAATCCGATTATACAGCCTCCCCTTCTTTACAGAATTGGCAAAGGACATTTTGCTGTAATTTCTTTGTGAAAACTTTAATTTTCATGCAAGCACACTTAAAATTAAAATTATCTGCTATTGCTTTAAAGACCTCGAATGACTGAAAAAACAGCATTCCGAGGGAGATTAATGTAATGATTCATTATCCTCATCGTTAAAAATAAAAATAGTCCCTTATTTTTTAATAGATTATTCTAATCTCTGTAACTATTAAGACTTCTGATAAAACACAGGCCTGTCCAGTACCAGAAAGTTCTTTTCCACATAGGAATTAAAAGATAACCTGGTTAATTTTCTGTGGATGACTAGACTAAATTTCTGTACAGTATAACTGAAAAACTATTTCTAACACCTTGGATCACTTCTGTTGCTCTTCGAGAAACATGTGAAGCTTGAGTAAATTTTTTCTATTTTGACAATGACAGAGAGACATCAAACCAAACAAAACACCGCTGCATATCCATACCTAATATTGCCTTGGTATTTCCACACTGATGTAGTCTAGAGTGTCTTTAACCTTTTATTCTATGTAAAACAAAGAAGTTTTACTTATTTTTGGCTAGATTGAGAACACCTTTTTCACCTATTGAGCAAGTTAGGAGCTGTCAGGTCCTCAAAGCTCAGTTGCTGCCTGAGTGATACACACCCAGTTTTTCATAAGGACCTCCAAATCTTTTCAGAATAGCTGCAAATTTAATCTTATTCTAAGTCATTTTATTTTTATGACTGTTCAGAAGTTAGGACCCAGCTCACCTTTACATCCTGTAAGAAGGCATAAATCAGACGTGTTTATTTTCTTTACTGCTTAACCTGACTGGAACTCTCAAAGCACAACTGGCTGAGGTCAGCCAAATAAAGAGACATTACCTTCCCTGCTGCAAAGTACCCTTTACACAAGTTCAGCAGCAAAATTTGCTGAGTCAAGTTCCATCTTTGCCAGTTTAAAACAAGACCTATTTTTCCTAATCTCTTATGGTTTCCCTTTTAGCCCTTCCTTCACAAGTTGGTACAACTTTACAAGAAATAGATATTCATTAAGAAGAACCTGTACTGTAAGGATCCTTAATTATACCTATCTTTATTCAAATTTATAACATTTAAGGATACTTAAATTTATATTTATGCAGAAAGGCAAATCTTAACTCCTATGAGAAAAAGAAAGGCTCCTCTCTATCTTGACACTCTGTTTTTGTGGCATTTATTTATTCAACATAGAACAGAAAAGCTTCAACAGCCATTTTGAAACTAAAGAGCTTCTAGAGCCTGTCTTATCCCACCACTCCATCTCCCTTCCCCCTACCTCTGTAAAATGTTCTGTAGACAGTGGTACAAGGCTTGCTTTCAGTGGAGGACAAACTTGAACCCGAGGCTCTCGTGATACAGCAATTGCTTTAGTAATGATGCTTATTTTTTATTTGTGTTTTATAAATGAATAAATTCATCTTTAAATTCCAAAAAGAGACAATAAACAGAGGCCCAGAGAAGTTGTGAAATTTCTGTCCTCAGAGAAATTCAAATTCAGGTAGAAAAGGTTCTAAGTAATCTCATCTAATATCAAAGTTGGATACGTCTTAAAAATTGGCCCTGCTTGGGAGATGAGAGAGAGACAGAGGGTCTCCAGAGGTGCATTCCAACCTCAATAATCTTATAGCTCCGAAACTGTGTTCAATTTTACAAGCATCCCTCAGTCTTGGGAAAGATTGGCTTACATTCATCTCTGTCCTCAGAATTTCATATTTATTAGGCAGCCTATAATTGTACTCAGAATTTATTGGTAGCATAAAACTGTTCATAAAAATTGCCACTAAATGCCTATGGAATATAGGAATCTCAGTCAGGTGATTAAATAAGTGCTGGGAGACTAAGCTAGAGGCTAAACAACTGTGCTCTTACATAGACTTTCTTTGTGGATCTGTTTGCTGCTAGCAAAACTGAAAAGGCTTTTTCAGCTGTGCAGCTTTTGCATGAAGTTCCCATTCCTGTAAATAGAGTTTAAGTTTTCTAATTCTAAAGGTATGACATTATTTTTGTTTGCTATTGAAATTAATTTTATTACTGTTTTATGGTTGTATTCTCAAATGATTTTTTTCTTATTTCATATCATTTATAAAAACAAAAAGAGAAAAAATATTCTGTGAGTTCTCACCAAAAATTTGACAATTTTGAAAAAAAATAGAAACCCCATAATTTTTATTCACTATCTTGTTCATACAGATTTGGAGTATAGAATTGTTTTGGTTGAAGGAAGGCAATCACTTGCCAGTTGAACAGTATTATTAAAATTGGCAGGGATCCTTCATTCTCCCAGGCACACTTGTGAAACATGATTACCTCAAATGAATCTGTCGTTTCACACACTTGAGAGCAACATAATTGTTGCCTAATGTGTGATTCTGTTTCAGTTTACATTACCCTAAAAAAAGGAAAGAAGTGTTAAAGCTTACTATTCTTTACTCAAGTTTGTTGGGGCTTTTTGTTAAAACTGGATACATTTCAAAGATTTGTGTGAACTTTAACTGTAACATGTTCTAGAATCTCATCCCACTTCTGTGAAAATTGACACTTTCCTGTTTAAATAAAAGCGAATTTTCATCCGTGTTTTAAGGACTGACAAATCCACGCTGTAGTCTGGCTGCATACTGCCAAACACCCTGGTGCATTAATTTGGTGTCTTCTTTCAGAATCTGCAGCAAACTGAACATCTGTTTGGAACTCTCCATAATCCAAACCCCTGGTTTATGTGAACTAAAATTACCAGCCAATACTGGTTTATATCACTGGAAGATCTCATCCACCAAAGAGAGCGGAAAAAAAAGGACATCTATTCCAGGAGCAAAATTCATCTAGACATCCCAATTTTTCAACCCTTTTTCCTCAAATGCATTATTTGTAGCTGTGAATAATTAGCTTTAAAACCTGATGTCGTAGTTTACACAGATTACATGTAGTCTCTGGCACAGAGATGGGCCCAAAAAATGTGGATGTACATAACATTGGGTGCAGGAATCAAGAAAACTGACTAGCATTTTCTTTACAGGCTGTTGGTGAATCTCTGGATAGTCAAGCAGGCTCCTCCTTGTTTATATAGACTTTCCAAGGAACTTTTAGTTTGCTCCAAGGTAACGTACAGCCACTTTTCACTGTCAAATCAGCTCCACAGAGGTATATCTGAAATTGCTTTACATGTTCTCAAATCACGTTGTAGCTGTCAACACTACATACGTTCTCAGTCCTACACAAGGTCTTTGTATTAGATATTATATAACCATTGCTGCTTTGCCACCTTTTGTTATGTCTTAAAATCTGCAACCAGGTGTTTTAGAATATTAGGCTTCATAGAATTCACATGTGCTGAACTTCTTTGAGGGGAGGAATAAACCTTAGCAAGTAGACTGAAAAGCTAACTCTCCCAGTATAACCCAGAGAAAGTAAGGGCTTGTCGTTTTCTGAATCTGTAATAGCTTTCTGTAAAAACTGAATTTTTAGAAAATATTTTATTTTCCTCTAAGAACAAGCTTTTTGGATTTAAAAATTATTTTTTGTTTTGTATGTTTTGATCGTGATGTAATTATTTTTTCTCATTATCTTTGTGGTCATATAGTCCCCTATCAGGATAATTTCTACGTGTTCTTTTCATTCATGTAGAGATAACTCGGCAAGATTAAGGAATGTAAAACATAGCATCATTGTACTTCTAGGCCATTTCATTATTAATCTCATTATTCAGAAGACAAATCTCTTCAGGCTGGATGTTGGTATAGATATATTTTGATTCTAAGCATATTATATATAAACCTTTTTGCTTTTGTTCCACCAGACAGTAGTATCTTTAGGCTTTCTACAGCAGCATCAACATTGTATAAGGCTGCCCCAAATATTTCCTTATATAAATGTTGCCTGAGGTAAAAATTTTACCCCTGTAGTGCATCATATCAATTGCTTATGTTAAATCAATGATGAAATTGGTACACTTATAAGAACAAATCTTTTGCAATTAGTCTGAACTGAAAATAAGCCCTTTGCCACATTTCTGACTCTTTTTTCTCTCTTCTAGGGTTGAGTGGCTTTAGAGCCTCTGTTACTAACGCAGATTACTTTGGCATGTACCTCCATGCCACATTAGCATGCAGCTACCATTGTAATATGTAACTTTTTTTCCCAGGTGATGCAGGGAACATGAAACAGGTTTTGGATAGGACTGGTCTGGAGTCAAACCAAAAGATCCCACTGAGATTTACATCCCAATTCAGAGCTGGTCCGCATTCATGAATCATAAAAATCCAGTGGGAAAATCTGAGAAAGGGCCTGAAGAAGGCCGAGGAAGGGATCTAGCAGCTGGTTTTGGTTACCTAAGACCTCAGAGGTGCAGAGTGAGAAGAAGAGGCTGCTGACACAGATTGGAGCAGGAGAGGCTCACTGTCAAGAGGGGCTACTGCGTATCCGTCCCTGGACATGCTCAAAACACAGCTGAGCCCGTTTGTGAGTAACCTAATGCGACCTCACAGCTGACTTCACTGGGGAGGCTGGGCTGGCCAATTTTCTCTGCTTCCTTCCAGCATAAATATCTCATGATTCTGTTCCACAGCACTAAAGTTCATCGAGTTAGCAAAAGTTTATATTACATTTTAACAAAAAAAACTTGAATACTAAAGCAATTTTTTCTATGTTTCCCCAAGAAATTTCCCAGTACAAGACCTTGTAGTCTTCTGTAAAAAAAATATAGCTCCAGTATACTGCTAAATTATCTGCTAATATTAGATTCCTCCTAATTCTCATATTTAACACAGTCACCTCAATTGAGTAGAAAAACTGTTTCTGTTTTAAAAAATATTCATGTTTTCACCAAAATAATTCCTATAAAGACAAACTATCAAAAATGTAAACCATAATATAGTGTAAATAAAATACAAGCTTTAATGTAAATCATATATCCTGAAATAATTTCTGACCAATCACAATAAATACTTTTTTTCTGCTATCTCAATTTTTCAATATTTTGGTTCTGTGACTAGCAGAAATATCTATAATCCAATTATGTAAAAAGCTTGCTTTTGGACTTTAATTTCATTTTCAAGAAGGCTGCTAGAACATTCTGAACTTTTAAAATGTTTAAGAATGCACAAAAAAGCTAACGAGAAACTTATCAGAACTGGTGACTTCCTACGAAATATTTTTGTTTTGATCAGTCTTTTTCTGATGAAAATTACTTCCAAGATTTTAAATACTATCCAACCAGCTACACTCTGAACTCTATAAAAACCAAGCCGCTGCTGCTGCTGCTTAGATAATAAAGGCAGGCTGATAAAAGCTTGCTGCAACAGAAATTCCAGTTCAGCCTTTTATAGGTATCTAGACTGCATGAAAGTCACCTCCACTCTCCCTCGCCTTCTTCGTCCTTCAATGTGCAATCACTCACAGCCTAGAAGAGTGATGAAACAATATTAAAGTAAGCTCAATATGAAAGTAAGCCCCAATTTCTGCAGCCTTTTTAATTTTATCTCTGCTGATGGTCTTTAAGACCTAAGGACAACATGAAATGAGATCCTAAGGACAGTGCTATTGTTGTTTACTTCTAATGGAATTAATTTTGCATATTTTTTCTCATAGTTACAGGCATAGAAATGTCATTTCCAATTATTCTTTGTGAGGGGATGAAATAGAATAAATAAAGACATAAAAATACAATGAAGAAGAGTAAGTAGATAAGAGTGAATAATTCACATTTCACCAATGTCCCTCTTTATGATGGATATCCTCCTTATCAGGCACATATTTGCTTCTAAGCCTGGCACTATCTGACTTCTATTACTGCAAATTATTGTTGGGAATATTGAATTGTGGAACTAAAATGCTAGATAAATGACTTAAACATAAGAGTATTGCTTTCACCCCAGTTAAAGCTGCTTGCACAATCATTTTGTCCTCGTTTTGCCTCAGCATTCTGTTTGTCATACTAATGAATGTTTGCAGAGCCATGCTTGCCAGCAGCCCTAGGCAGGATCAGCTCTGCCTTGTGCCATCAAGGCAGCAAGGAAAGTATATCTACTCACGGAAAGCTTCCTAAAAAGCAGCTCATGGAGTCAAGGGCTGATTGTCAGAACCAGCAGCTTTTTTCTCTATGACAGGTATTTGCAGGCATAAATGCTTGCAGATACCAAAGTAGCAGCAAGGGAGTATCAAGACTGAGCAATATATAGAAGCAGAGATATATCAAAAATACCAGCAGAATGGCTTTGTTGAGCACCTTGCTGCTATAACTTTGTATCCAAACTGGGAACTCAGATTTGCAAAAAAAAAAANATGTCTTGGCTAGATCAAGGAAAACACAGCAAGAGAGAGGGAAGTAGATTCCCAAATGCCTGCAAATGGCTGCATCATGCTTGCTGCATTCTTTGGTAATAGATCTGATAGTAGAAACTCCTTGGGAACTCTTAATGGCACAGGCTGATCAAATATTTCATTATAACCGCTGACATTTTTTGCTGATGTTCATATAATTTGTGAAATGCTTTGGAATATATGAGGTAAACTGAGCTGTATAAATGAAGTCAAGTTTCACATGTATTTTTTCGTCTTCTTTTATTGAAAACAGGTCATATTCCTGACCTTTTTTAAGTATAAACACAGCAGGGATGGAAAGGTAGTTTTCAAGGCTTTTAAAAGACATTTTCGTTTTCTTTTATTATTTTAAGCCAAATATAAATTCATTACAAGCTTTAAGACTTAGAAGTAATTCAAGATGTATGGCAGACTTTAAAAAAAGTGGTGACTTTATATTAGTCCTATCTTATTCTCTGGTGTCAAGTCATTGGAATATTTCAGAAGATGGGAGAAGCAGAAAGGACAGGCTATTTAAATGCACTGCAGTTTTCTCCCTCTACTGTTAAATTGGGAAGATAAATTTATCATGCAGCTACAAAACATGAGTTTTTATCCGAACTTCTGCTATCCTGAGTCATAGTAACTCAAAAGGACCTGTCAGTGGCACCAGTGGAAAAAAATATCTGACAGAATAGACTCCAGTCAGTGAAAGTGAAGAAATAATAGAATTACTTTAGTGAACTTCATATTAAATGGTAGAAAGATCATCACCCAAGCATGGAAATTACCATCTCTATGCAAGTGTTGAGATCATTTGGATTCCATGTAAGTCTGGTGAACAAAAAAATGGACAGAATATGGTTTTGATTATAGTTTTGGTTATAAATTAATGTCTATTTTTATGTCCATAAGTATGTTGGGAGGCTGGAAAAAAAAAGCATAAAGCAGAAACCAACATGCACCCATTAATGTCTTTGTAACATGATCCTAAGAAAACCAAAGCAAGCAAGAAAAATATAACTTGCTTAACAGTCAGTACTTTAAGGATGAGCTGGTATTTTGAGGGAGACCTTGTACAATGCTCAGACACCTGTCTTCTGCTGAGTGAGGTTTACTGTGCATGAAAAATCAAAAATATATATCTTTCCATTTAATTGTTACACCCTCTTCCTAAAGAAAGATTGTTTTGTGTCCGTTGTGATGGAAATATACACTCTGAACCAAACTGCACAAGAAAGAAGCTTCGTGACAAGATTGCACAATTCAAAAGCTGAATCTCAGTGCTTATTTACAGCCACATTAGCTTGTAAGAAAACAGTTCCTTGTCCTTTTTTGAGGCACAGAAGAACTCGGTAACAGATATTTCTAAAAGCAGAAATGCAGACCTAAGCTATCAGCCAGGAGTTAGTCTTTGCCTGAAATCAATTTCCTGTCATGGTTTATATATAATTCACGTAAGTTTGCTCGTCATTAGGCATCATCACCCATCTCCCACTTCCCAGTATCCCAAGATGGGAGAACACTGACAGGCTAAGTACAGTGTAAAGATTCAGCTCAAATATGCCTCTTGAATTTCTCAGAATATGTTTCAAAAGCAGAGAAAGATCTAAAAGATATCAAAACTTACTAATTGCAATAAAACCTTCCCAGGATACGACCTTTTTCTGCTACATATATCACTACTTTAGCCTGTAATTCCTGATTAGTTACAGATTTTTGTCAGAAAATCAGTTTTAGAAATATTCACTCCCTGTGTACCTATCTTTTTAGTTTTGGAAGAGATGAGGTACTACAGACAGGATATTTTAAAGAGATTTCAGTTTCTAATTCTCACCATCAATGGGCATGGAGGACCTAGATATCTTTTAAAATTGGAGTACTTTCACTGGATTGTTTTTCCTGGCAAATCATCTCTGAATTTTCTGATGAAGTAAAAAAAAGAAAAAAGAAAAAAAAAGCTAAAGAAAGAAGAGATTTCTCTTGAAATTTTATCTTATCTGAAAACTCATTTTTCAGTTGCAAAACAGTTTGAAATTTTCTTTTGATTGTTCCTCTACACAATAATTTTTCCTAAAAGCCATATTAGACAGGCAGCAGAAAAATGATACATTTACTTTCAGGACAATTACTAAGCCTGAAAAATGAAGTACTGCAGTCGTCTTTGACAGGTCACCCACAAAACAGACCAAAAGGTCTTTCCAATTTTCTGCTTTCTCACAGAGTTTGGAGCATGATGGCACCATCTTTCCTAGTAAGACAGCCCTTATCTGTATATAGCTGTCAACAGGTTTCTGTGTCTGCTGAGAAAATTTTGCTGAATTTCAGAGTGACTGCAGAAGAAGCTCCTCTTTTTTGTTATCCCCAGATAAATGTAAGTCTCAATTTTTTTGATAGAGTAGTACTCTTTGTTTCTTTCTGCTGGTGAGATGACAGCAACATTTGCTTGACAGCAGTGCACTGGAACATATTTTACCCACTGAAGGTGGTGAGAAGCTTAATAAAATTATTTCATTTTGTTGACAGAAGGAAAACAGACCTTCAAGGAAATTAATTTTGTCATTGGAAAAAAAGTATGTTTTCTAAAAATTCCTTTAATTTACCACAAAATAACTCCTCTGCAAAAATGTGTTTGTTACTCAGAATTCACAATATCTCCAACTTCCTTGTCCCTTGCATTTCTTCTCTGATGGTTTAAGTTTCAACACTTATATCCTTTTAGGTCACTAAAAAGATACACTTAGACTGTTATATACATCTTCTTCTACTCTTTTAATTCTCCACAAATTGCTTTTTAGGAATGGTAAGCCAAAGAGATTTTTTCAAGCTATCATCTATATTATAAATTTCTTACTATTCATTCTTGAATTAAGTTCTTCATTGTGAACCTCACCTCCAGAAAATCAAGCCCTCTGTCTCCAATGTGAGCCACATGAAGAACTAACAGAAATTTAGAGGGTTTGAATATTTACATGAATTTTTATTTACCAAAAATAATTGCTCTGTTTTAATTTTTTCATTTATATGGTGTCATATTTCAGCTCCCATTGACACGCAATTACTTCACAACAGCAGTGTAGAACTGATAAAAAATGAAAGGAAGCAACTCTGAAAATTATGGAGAGCTGATGTTTGCACAGCTTGACCAGAGAGTCTGGAAGACAGAAATGGTTCTGAGTCTGACACTATCTGCAAGCGCATGCCCCAAGAGCTTTCACTTGTATTAGAGTATTATTTGCATAATGTGGCCATTTCTTTCACCTAAAAAATAGGGAAAAATCAAATATTCCTTTACCTGATGCCAGAGTTTTGTCTGAACTCCCCTCATTCTGTACAGCTCACTGAATCGTGATGGATTCAGCTGGGCTTTCTTTTCTCATGTTGCCTTCCACCAAGGTTTGTCTTTGGGCTTTAATGGTTCCATGAGTTTCATGCCTAGTCAATCATCTAAAAAATTGCTGTGAATATGACTAATTCAAATAAGCTTCCGATTGCAATTCCATCAAAATTACGAAAAAAAGAAAAGTGTCACTGGGTACACTATAATTGCTGCCAAAAAAAAATATAATTTATGTTACTTTATTTAAAGCTCCCAACTCTACATTGCATATATGACAACTAGTGAGAAAAAAGCATTATCCTGATCTTTATTACACATGTAGCATGAAATTCCCTGGGATATATATTTAGGAAAAATTATGAGAAAAATCCAGGCATATTATAGGGTCTTTGTACATGGAGTACGTGCAATCCTAGCCAGTTTCCTATTAGATTATTTGACAACCTGCTAAGGTTGTTTAAGAGCAAGTGCCAAAAATCTGATATGGTAGTGTAGGTCAGGTTACACTTCACATGATCACTAAAAAGAAGGCACTACAATCAGAGTCACATCTACTGAATATTTACAGCCCAATAAAAATATCATTCAATATACTATGCCAAATAAAAAAAATCACAATAATAATGATGACAATGATGATGATAATATAATAATAACAATAAAATAAAAATTTAATCCTACAACTCTCCAATGTAACAAAGATACACTCTAAAACTTGGTCTCTAAAAGAACAACTTCTTGCATCATGAGTAACTGAGGCAGGGGGCCTCCATTTCTGAATGTCCATTACAAGGCATCAAGTAAGAAGTTCAGTAAACACAGAAACATTTTCAGGATCACAGAAGAATTAATCTGCTGCTGAGATCCCATCTATAGAAGTAAAATTCTTGTATTGCCATCAAATCTGCAACAAAATGTGGAGTTCCACATCAATATTTTTACACCACCAGAGATATTAGCATTAAACTGTCTTAATCTGTGTCAAGGTCCTTCATACGACTATTTCTCTCTCAAATGAGTTGAACAACTGAAATGAAATACTAATTAAACCATTGAGATATGTTTCATAGAGATAATTTATTTTGTGAGTCTTATTTCTAGAGGTCTGACACTTCTTACCAGGTGTGGAGACTTCCCAGCCATCTCTAGCAATGAAAGGTTTGAAAATTTGGACAGGTATTCCCTGCCACTGAATTCAACAGTATAGTCTTAATTTTATTTTAACAATAGTATTTAGATTATCCAATGTAACAGAGCAGTGCTGATATCATCTATAGCAAAGATGTGAGAACACAAAAAGAAGTTGTTAATAAAGATACAATTTGTACAATATAAATAAAAAGAGCAAAACCAGTGGGATTCATCTCACTTGACTCCTATCACCCAAAATCCATATTAAGTGTAAATTCCTGCAGTTTTTCATATCTATTTAACAACTAAATGATATGCTGCTGAAAATGCTTGTCTCCACTGACGACAAGAACTTTCATGCTGTGAAGTTAGATTTGACACCTGACTTTTAGCTAATTACAGTCAGGTCAGATGAACTTTATCCTAAGTTTCTAGAACAAATTCACTGGATGGATCTCCTGAATAGACCAACAATATATCCAAAACATGGAGCTTACATACAGGATATTTTCATATATGTTTGAAATCACCTGTTGTTTCTCCATGGCATCACATGTAGAACGTCCAAGAAACCCTTAAGTACATAAAAATTCTCGGCAGAATAGACCACATATTTTGCAGTTGAACTTGAATTTCTCTTATAAATCATGAATCTCTTTCAAATCACAGAGACTTTAAGTTATATAACAGTACAGTAAAAACTTCAGCTCTTTTCCTTTCAGAGACAGGACTCAAAAACTGATATGAAGTCTTGTCAAATGAAGAAAGATCTTTACTTTCACTGTCACCACCAAAAAAGTTGCAAAAGAACAACTTGCTCAGGATTGCTGTCCTTAAGAGATTTGTCTTTCCTTTTCCTGAGGTTTGAAAGTCACTAGGAATGACAGGATGCAGTTCAGCATGCTCCGTTCCTAAGGCTCCATCCACACCTTGTGCCCCTGCCCTGTGCCAGAGCTCTACACCTAGAAGAGAGACTGGGAAGAGGAGAGAGATCATAAGCAAAATTTTTTAAATCACTTTATAATTAAATTAAATAGATTCAACAAATATAATTTTGTAACCCAAAGCATTTCATTTTAATAAGTGTGAAAAAACAGTTTCTGCAAGAGCTTCAATATTTTTGGTTTTCACTCTGGAGTGGAATGAAATATATGTCAAAGTAGCAACATATAAATTTTCGATGAACATATTTTAGAAATGGTTCAAAAATGGCCCTTCCTCCATAGAAACATAAGTCTCTTCTGAACATAAAACTGACTTTATAAAACATGACGTCTGCGAGAAAAGTTCTTTATATAGAATCCAAAGCTACTGAAACTTATTCAATAAATTCATATGAAAATAAATTTATAAAAATCAGAAATTGTTTTACTGACATCTGAAATCTTTTTCTATGCAGTTTTGACTACATTTATCATTATGCTACTTTCAATATGCCAAAAAAAATCCATATGTCAGTTAGACTTTATCTAACATCATGAATTAATATTTTGTTTATCCTTTAACAAATCAAGAATTTGTAAAAGATAGTATGAAAAATGAAATATTTCTTTGATAAATCTTCACAGGGAGAATTAATGGATAAAGTTATTTCTCTAGAAATTATATTATTGGATTAATATGATTTCTTTGAATTATATTACATTCTAAAACCTCTGAACAACCTGGTGAGTTTGTCAGGTGTATTTTTAAAAGGCTCCTTAAAAATTACAGCATTCCTATAATATTTCTATATTAAGTCAAATGAAGATAAATAATTTATTTTTTTAGAGAAAAACCAAATAGGACTATAATAATTTAGGGGGTGAAAAGAATATTAAAAGCACTTTATTTAATTACCTCAGTATTCCTATCTGCATCTTCTTACTCAGATTTATGCTACAGACTTGCAAAGAAATTAAATTTTTAATGATATTAAAAAGCATGTGATTTTAGGGAAAAATAAAGTTTGATGTGTTTACTGAAACCACTCACTTCTAACACCAAATGTAACTGCAGGCAAAAAAAAAAAGGGAAAAAGAAAGAAATTAAGTAATAATTTTAAATAATCTCAAGCTCTATAATGATTTTGAACTTGCATGAGCATTATTCCATAGCTTGAAGAGCTTTCCAAGTCAAACATCTATTTTGAGGAATTTAAATAGCCTATAAATTCTCTAGCTTATTGTTGCCGTTTACATTCCACGTTGTGCAGTATTAGAGCACTATTTGATGCACCCACACAAATACATAAAGACTAATTTAATAAAGTTGGCTGGTATGCCTTCCCAAGCTATTGGGGAGGTATTTCAGCTGCGTAATTGAATAGATACAATCTCTCTCAGTCACAAAAGGCATAGCTCACTTCCTGCAAGGGAATGATTCATGTGAGTGTCAGGGCAAATTTCAGCAAAAGCTGCAGAGTCATTGCCCTCGTACCAGAGAGAGGAGACATCTAAACAAATTGCCACATTCATAGGATGTAGATGTTTTTAAAGTTTGCAGGTAGAATAAAATAATGCCGTACTTTTGATAAACACTAAATAACTGAGTGTGGCTGATTAATCTTTACACATAGATATATGTTGCATTGATAACTAGATTATAAATTTGCATTATTTTATTTTGATTATTCTCTTCCTGGAAAATGTTCACTGAAGCAATGTATGCATCTTAGCCTTTTTCCTAACTCATTAAAGGATCACCAATTTTCTTCTGTAATTTTAAAGCACCCAAAACTCACCACCAAGACTATCATTACTCTGCTGTGTTTTAGTTTAAACCATGGTCTTCTCAGTCTTAATTTTCTAGGAAGGATAATTGTCTTACCAGTCACAATGAACATAAATATAGCGAGATAGTGGCAAGTGCCAGCACTGTAAGACGTGTACAGCCTGATGCATAGTTTAGTAATAGAAGGATTATATTCAAGTAAACTAACAGCTTAAAGTAGTTGACACAGTGAAAGCAAAGGAACAAAAAGGTTAATACAGCCGTCTATGCCTTCATGGTTACTCTGTGTTTGTTTAATAAAGGAACCATTTTTGAATTATATATGAAAGTTAATTTACTGCCAGGGTCTTGGAACGTTAAGCTAAAAGGATTCCTGAAAGATGCTATCTGATCCATTCATACAGAAAAAATAAGACTAGCCTTACCAGCATATCTCAGCATTTGCTTGTCTACCATAGCTGTGCATACTTACACAGACAAAGCCTTGTGTAGACCCAAGGGTCTATACAGAGGTTGACTATCTTTCAAGTCATCAAGTTCTCCCTGACACCTGGTCTGAATCTTCATTGCATCAATAAAATTCTACTATTCCTCTTACAAAGCTGAAACTCCTTTCACATACACCTCCTCCACCATTTCTTCTTCAGTCTAAGCAATTTCAAATCTCTAAATCTTTCTGTAGGGAATATTTTCTGCACGCCTAGGGGTTGTGTCCTACTGTACTGTCTTCAGGTGATCCAAGTCTCCCTCAGCATGAAGTAACCAACTCTATACCAATGTGTTAACTCATTTTGCACAGGACAAGGTTATACCATTGCTCATCTCAAATTACTCTGTTTTCCAGGATGATATTTACCTTGTAAGGTATCAGTGCTGCCTCACACTCAATTTACAATCCAGACACCTCTGAACCTATAGTCAGCTATTGTGCCAATACTATGTCCTGCAGCTGCCTCTCTGTTTACCCCTGCCAAGGCTGGGAATTAACATTTGCCTATGTCAAATGCAAATTTATGTCTTCCAGATTATTTCTCCAATTTCTCCACATAATGTTATTTCGAATTCTCTCAGCTAATGTACCACTGGACTACTTCTGGCTCTTTGCACCTTCTAGTAGCATCTGGCCATTTACAAAACCACTGAATGGCAGCAGGGTTAGAACAACCCTTACAGAATTGCATTGAGTTCCCCTTCCATTTCCATAATGGCATTGAGTTATTTAAAATAATCCTTCAAGTAGCTTCCCAGCTAGACTAAAAGCTGTGATACAGGGGTTTTTTCCTAGACCATGCTGCCTGGTGTCAGGAGTACTCTGCAGTTTATAAGACTGCGTTTATGGAAGTTGTGCCATTAATCAAATCTATCTTGCTATATATTTTTGACCACACTTAAGCTCTTGTCTCTGCTTAGCGAATAAATAACTCAAAACCAAATTACAGGCAAAGACAAAAGGAGGCAGATGGTACACTTTACTTTTTCTTGTACTTGTTTACCACCCACCAGGGCAATGCTCTTGGGTCAGAATGGTCTGTGACAGACAAGAAGAAAAGAGACCAGATGTTAACTATAAATTGTTGTATTAAATTAATGCCAGTCTGAAATACAACCAGCAATGGGGTCACTACTGCTGTGACACAAAAGTGAAAAAGCAGAGACCGTAACAGATTTTTCTATTTTTTCAAAAGTATTTTTTATTATTATTTCTCACTAATCTAAAATTTCAGTCACAGAAGTTTCTGTTACTGACCTCAAGACACACAGAGAGATGTAGATGCTTCTCAAAATTTTGCGGTTCCTGATCTGAACATGGTCAAAAGTAGAACAGAGTTGTGCAGATACTAGCCTCAGTTGTGGGAGCCATATTGGCAACCTAGTGGAATAATCCCAGAGGGCTAATTTTCCACTCCAAGAAGGCTCAGATCATGCATCTGAATATGGCCGTGCTGCTGCCAGCACCCAAGAAACCTTGCTCACAGCTAGGTCAAATATCTGTGCATGGCACTGTATCACATGGTGTAGGGATACTAAGGGGAAAGGAAGTCAAATACTACGTGTCTGTCAGTAAACTAACAAGGTATCTGATGAAATTAAACCCCCCAGAATTATAAAGAAAAGTAATCCTCTAATGCTCTAATTATCTCAGTCACTTTAATTGTATATTACTTAACTGGCAGTGAGACAGCTATACATATTACGGATGAATACTACTTTAAAGGAAATCCCCAGCCATGTCTCATTCTGAAGTAGATCCTTAGCCAGTGTAGAATGACATATCTCCCTTACAGCTAAGATGTTGTAGCTGATTAAAACAGCTTCAGATGTGGCCCACTAAGACCTCTTCCATATGGCCTGCGGCCATGACCATTTGGTGTATCTTATTTCTGTACATCTGCACTATTCCCCCTGCAGTGACAGCGCAGGACCTTGTGTAGGGACAGTTGATGCTTGTTTGATGTGAGGTGAACCATGGGCATTGACAATAGATGTCCACGAGATGAGAACGTCTTTTAAAATATATATAAGCTTGGAAAACGGAGTGGGATTCACAGAAAAAGCAAAGGAAAGGTTTCCAAAGGAAAAAAAAATAAATAAAAACATGACACTAAATGAAGAGATCCATTTAAAAGGCTGAGATTGACTCCCTTTTAAAACAAATATTTTAACAGCATTACTATTGAGATAAGAGAAAAAAAAAATAAGCATCCATAAGAATAATTTTCAGTAAAGGAGATGATTCAAAGGAACAATTGTAGGCATAATTCCAGTTGCTTTTATCAATACTAACGTTACAGTGTAGGAGAAACAGAGCACGTAGGCCACTAGTAGCCCACAGGCTTATTTCTTGTACAGTACAGTACTAGTAAAGGTAAGGCTACAGATATTCACATTTACAAGTTCTGAACTGTCACATTGTTAAATATGTCAATCCTTTTAACCAGAAAAATCCTTGCCAGAATCAAGGGTGTAGCTGTAAAAGCATAAATGCTACAAACACAAATTGTCATGGATGTATTCACTAGAACCTGCTCTACACGTAGCTTTCTGTCATAATCTTGAAATGTTAAGGTTTACTGCATTTCTAGCTAGTAATTTAATTCTACAGTATGGCAAAACAAAATACAGAAAAATTCATTCATATTTTCTTTTTAAATTTCATGCAGAGAGCTACATTTATTTTTATTTTAGAAAAGTCTATCTAGAAGATACATTTTCTGGTCTTCCTGATTTTACTGAATATCTTAGACACATCAGAAGTCTATTGGCCTACTCACTCAGACAGCATCAACAAACATAGCATGAAGATAAGATCAAAATAGGCCCTGCAAAATATGGTCCCTGAAGAAACATTACCCTGGAGGATGGAAAAGAGAACAGGCATGTGTCTGCAATCCCTGCTGTGAAGAGGGGAAAAGATAACTGTGCTCATGGAAGGCATCTATTACTCCCACACAGGGTCTCCTCAGTTTCATGTGACATCAGAAATGACAAGCAGAAGTAAAAATTGCATTCATTTCAGGTTTGTGTTTTACTCTGCTGCAATATATGAGAGGATATTTTTAATATTTGATGATTATTGTTTAACTACAGACATTTTATTACTGACCTAAAAATGTTAGCGCTATCAAAAATTTTCTAACTTTTTAGCTATTATATAGACTGCCTTTTGTGGATGTACAGAAATAGTCAGAACAGCATTGGGCATTTCTTTGTAGAAACACTTACTAATAATGTAAATTTCTCAACAGTCACCAAATTCGTTTCTTTCAACAGGACAAAAGCTCTGGAAATCCCTGTAAATCCTTTGCTACTGATAGAGTTATGACAAAATATTTGCCATCCTAAATTCCGCAACAGTGCATGCTTGCATTCTTACAAGGAGCAAATCAGTATCTCCCTCATGCATCGAATGAAAGCAAAAAGAGACAAGATGGAACATGAGCTTTAGAGTGCAGATCCTTTATTTAAGAGTATTCATCCTAAACCTTCTGCTTAAACCCAAGAATAGGACAGCTCCAGTCCCCAGCCAGTGAGATATGTACTTCTAATGATAACTCACCTCATTTCTTCAGTGAGGTCACTTCCTCCCATTCTTTTTTCATGATTACCTGCTGGCTTTTGCAATAAAGCAGCATTTTTAGCTGCAGAGACACATTCTCATCAATGGCAGATATGAAACGGTAGTGTCTTGGCAGTGATGGCCAAAATTTGGCAAATGCGTTTGTCTAACAAATTGAAAGGTAAATGTCTTACTCCATATATGATGATAAGAGTTTTTGATTAATCAAAAATATAAATATTAAAATCTCAGTCAAAAATATTGGTGATTCATGAAGTTCAGGGGAGAAAAATGAATGTCGAAAACTGGATTAACTCTTGCTGTCAGATTTCCTCAAGATGGCCAGTTTACCACAATCTAAAAAGGGCCTCCACTTTCCAAATAACTCCTAAAGCCCAAGGTGGTCTCAAAGTAATTTAGCTGAGAGAAGTGATGAAATTCACACCAATGGATTTCCTTCTGTTGGACAAAATCACATGCATTATGTACTTTGCACGCTTTTTTAGCTTTTCCTAATAACGTTGACCTCAGATGTGTGCAGACATTCTGACTTGGCAGCGAGTTCTTCCAGCTATGCAGAATCAGGCTGAGTGCCTGACATTAAAATGTCTAGCGCCTTCTCCAGACTTCATCAGCATTTATTTGGCACTAGCTGAACTTCGTAAAGTAATTTCAGGTTCACATCTCATAGTAAGTGACTTCATACAATCGTTTAATGGGTACAAAAACCAGTAAGCAAAATTACAGGGGGACGAAACAGGTGCCAGGCACATATTGACTGGGTTTACCTGGCTGGTATCACGTAAGTTTGAGCTACTCTTTCAATCTTTCTTCTGCATTTAGTTCTGTGCAATGTAGGAAAAGAGTAACTGTTGCATAAACACTGTAGAAATGATTCAGCTATTTCATGTTCCTACAACCTTGGAGCACCCCAGTAGGTGCCATATCTTGGTCCCTGCTGATATTGCCATAACAGGCATCCAAATAGTGCTAGTAAGAGGATTAAGAAGCTGAAGAAGAAATTTGTTGAGGGGAGGAGGGTCTGAACATCTTCACTGAGGCAGCAGGAAAATAACTAGTAATTTCTGACTCAGCTGTCAGGGAGGGTTGGGCAGTCTGGTTTGTGGCACCGTGTAGATAACACGGGCGGTTTTGCATTACAGAGGTCAGCTGTCACAGCGATGATGTCCTAAAATATATTTGGACCATAGTTCTTTATCACTGAGCAAAACATCTGTCTAGAGGCACATACAAAATTTGTCTAGTCAGTGGAAATGTCACACCTGTGTAAGATGTTTGTTTCCAGATGCAGTAACTCTATGGTTTTAGAAGTGTTGAATGGTGCTGCTGGCTAACGAAAGCTGCTGGGCAATCTTTCAGCAGTCTGAACTAATTTCAGTGATGATAGAGCCAGACTCGTCTCAGTGATGCCCAGCCACTGGTCAACAAGGAACGGGCATGAACAGAATTACCGGAAATTTTATTTAAAAAGAAACTTTTTCTTTTTCTTATGGTAAGAGGAGTGAAACACAGGAAATGTTTGCCCAGAGGAGTTGTGAAGAGAAAAAAACCCAACTGGAGAGACCCCTGATCAAACTGCTCTGGGTGGCCCTCCTTGAAGCAGCAAGTTGGACAGTTATATCCAGAGCTGCCTTCCAGCCCCAGCCATCCTGTGATTCTGTGGTGTCTGTGACCTGGTTTTGTGTTTTTGCAAATCTTAGGTACTCTTTATTCTCTGGTGATAATAATTTGTAGGGAAAATGGCTTTAAACAGAATCAGTTTGTCTTGTGAAAGACTGTTTATATTTCAGAAACTGGAATCTTCAACAGCCAAAAAGTTCAGTGAGAAGGTTATGCAAAACATAACTGGCACTAAAGAACGAGCATGTGCATGGTTTTATTAAATGGCTGTAGCATTGGCTACTCAGCTAGGAACAGCTGATATGATTTGTTTCTATTTTAATAGGATTTGGGATACACACAACAGAGCAAACCTTTACAAGTAGGCGGCAATTAGTTCTGTAGGTACCATGGAAAGTGGAAATTATGGGAGAAAGTTTTCTCATTTTAGGACTCTCTTCAAGAGTGTTTTGAAACGTGCATTTGAAAGAAAGGTGCACAGAATCTTAAGAAAAAAATATATTCTTTTTTTAATTCAGTCACCCCCTGATAGCATCCTCTCCCTGTCTTAGCAGACATTGTTATCATTATTAGTATTTGCAATTATTAATACTTATAATTAATCCACACAGAGTGATTCTTAACTAGTGTTAGAATAATTTCTGCAGAGTGAAAGACACTGTGATGCCATATATTTTTTCTATTAAAGAAATACAATATACTCTTGGCCCCAGAGAGTGTTAATCTAAGAGTTCATAAATTAATTTGTAGAGGGTTAGTTTAGCTGTTAAACAAAGTTTAATTTATGTGGCCTTCTAAACGTTCCCATGCACAAATATTTTGTAAATTTGCTACAAGGCAGGTCTTGAATGTGTCCAAAAACATATTTAATACTTTATGAAATAACACAAGTGTGTAAATGCTGGCACATAAATAAGCAAAAAAGTAAAATACAGTAAATAAATGGTCAACAGCAATGGGAAGATAAGCAAAGTTAAATAACAGGGTAGGGTCTGCTTCATTCTCACTCAAGAAGTCACAAAAACTGAACTGAGTTAATAGTCAGTATAAGGTGCTTGCTGGAATTATCTGAAAATTAGGAACCTAACGTGTAGAAGTATCTCCTGCAGATCAATAATAAAAGTGACAGTAAATTGATAAAATACATTAACATGGCACAGAGACAGCCTGCAGTGCAATTCATGGCATCTTTTCCAAATTTTAGCAGTTGTTGATGAACATTCAGTTCAGATCGGGATGATCACAGGTTTTAGACTGTCCATTTGGAACTATTTTAATCTCTGAGGACTATTGCAAAATCATGTCTGGTCTTTACTTTCTTTAATGAAACACAATTTCCTTCTTTTCAATTAATGAGCAAAATCTCTTGTCAAATGCATATGTTATGAAAAACCAACTCAACAGAAATATTACCAGTGTTCAGCTGTTGCATCAGCTTTTGATCTGTGTGCATGTCTACATAAATGACAAAAACACAAAAATACAGAAAAAGTCTACAGATAGGTACACATGCACACACATATATTTGCATATATATGTAAATACTAAAATCCCAGATTGAATTCAATAGTGCCTTCTGATACAAATAAACTTTTAAGCTGTTTCCATGTTAGTGAAATTACATACTTAGTATTATTCCCTCTATAATTCTTCTCCTTTTGAAGATTATTACTATTATTATTATCCCAAATCCAGAGATATACATACCTTATACATTACTGCCATATCCAGTTGCCTTCTGACTCTAAGTCATGTATTCTATAATATACTTATGTCAATTATATTCTATATCACATTCCATCTTATATCTACAGATACTGCTTTTCAGTTCTGCCAGGCTCTTTCAATCTGCTCTTTTAAGTAGGGAATGTGTACTCAATCTTTGTGGATTGTGTATTCCAGTACAAATGTGGTTAAATATGGGTACCTATCAGGACCCAGGATCACTTCGGGAATGTACCACCACACTAACCCAAACTCAGTAACATTTTTTTAATGTCGCCTTATTGTGCACAGCCTCATTCTCGTATTTACTCTCTTCATTTGAAAAATGCACTGGGAAACATTTTTAGCAATTTTAAACAGTGCTAGGAAATAAGTATGTTGTAATATGTTCTTAATTATACTAAAAGTGTACATACTACATATTTTGCTTTAGAATATTTGTTATTTTCGTTATTGAAAATCACAAGGAAAATAAACATTAATATGGGCCTGTGAAACAGAATTCATTATGGCCACAGGATTTTGCTTGTGTGAGAGAATGTTCCTCTATTTTTAGTTCAACAATAAATAGGTAGCACAAAATATGTAATCTAGCAAATACAGAGGTATGTCTAGATTCTTGGCTCTCTTTATGGATGGTAGATGCTTCCTCTATTGTCATGTTTAATAGTATTTAGATGCCTTAGGAAAAAAATACAATTCATACGGCCCTATGCATACAAGGGATGAGAACAGTAAATACAGTGATACATCAAGAGCAGAAAAAAAAAAAAAGAAAAAAAAAAAGAAAGAAAAAAAAAGAAAAGAAAAAGACACTATTCAATAGGCCCTCAGCATCAGTTTATACATAAAAACTCTAAAGATAATCTTATTTCTATTATTACTGCTATGTTACTATTAATAGAAAGTCCTCTTATTAATCTATTTTCCTCTAGACTCAGCTTGCTTTCCTAATCAATATGGGTTGTCACTAGAAGATAATGAGCTAACTGCATATAGTCTCAGTGTTGTAAGATAAAGGATAGTACTTTTAATAGTTTCTTATTTCAAAGAATATATAGATGGCTACATACTTCAGAGGTTAGTTTTTTTCATCAAGAGGAAAAACTAAGATTTGAGATGTAATTTTGAGATTTTTCTCTGTTTTAATCGGGAAAAATTTAAATTTTCAATAACAGTAACAAAAAATCATGCCCATGATCAGTTTGGGTTATCACAGGGTTTTCCACTAGTTTTGAAATTTTACGTGTTTATAATACTTTATGCTATAAAATAACAGCATTATTTCAAACTGGTTTTGTCTTTAAAACTTTACAAAAGCCTTTTTAAACTGTTTCAAACCAATTTTTAATTTTTTTCCCCATAAAAATACATTTTTTGAAAGGTGAAACAAACTGAAATCAGTGAGTTCTTACAGGCAGATTAGATTTTGCTGAATCTGTATGTTCCAAATAAAAAAAAACCCAAAACACAACCTGTTCTTAACTAGTCTAAATTCCAACAACTTCCCCATAAACCTGTTAGAGGTCTGCCATTCATGTTTAATGTCAACATTCACAGTGACTAGTGCTGCAGCAAAGTTCCTTGCCATAATTTCTATATCTCTCCTTAACAAAGACTGACGGTTTTGCATTTCTTTGTCTTCAAAGCCTAGGTAAGTCCTGGAATTTGTGCTGAATTAAAAAGTTTCAGTGTTATCTGGAAATCTCAGTGGTTAAATTATCAATAAAATAGTCAGAGGTCCAAAAATAATCTTTCATTTGCTAGGAAGCTGAGCTGTAAAGCCTCATTAGGTTCTCTCTACAGTTTTCATTTAAAAATAATAACCTCAGAAGTGAGAGCAGTAGTCTGTGAGGATGTAACAGAACAGATTTCCACATCAAAGTGTCACCAGTTAAGATACTTTATCTGAAGTATTTATAGTGCGAGATATGCAATCTCTTTCAAGTCCCATGCTGCTACTCTTGCTACTAGCTAAAGCCTTATTGCAGAAATAGTCTTTCTGAGATTAATTTATCAACATAGGTGGAGGTACCCGGGTCATACTTTTATAGATTAAGCCTACCATGGCTACTTGGTTCAGATGAGTTGCTCAAACTAATTGGTTTACAGATACTTGCTTGTAAACTGACTGAAGAAAGATGAAGTTGAATAAAATGCAGAGAAAAGAAGCAAATCTTTCAGATTAACAGACTGACTCAAGAGGGGTGGGTTTATATTGATCATGGTAAAACTGAAGATAAATGTTAGATGCCAATAGGTTCAAAATGGGTGGTAAATGAAGACATTTTTGAACGGTAGGAGATATTTTTAAATATGATAGGGACAGTAGATATAAAGAGGCCAAAGTTTCACCAAATTCAAAGACAACAATGAAGAAATAAATTGCAAAATTTTACATAACTCTGTCTAGTCTACTAAGACTTCTTGTCTAACTACAAACACAATTATCTGTTCTCCAAGCACCATGTGTCAAAGTACAGTGCTGGAACTGGACTGAGTTTACTTACAGGAAGGGTGTTTGGGTGTGATGTGTTCAGTTATCAGAACATTTAAGACAATGAGTCACTGGGAGCTCTGAGAAGCAGCATCATCAGCAAAATCCTTTACTGCATTGCTGCTGGGAAGGATGCATTAATGACACTGGTAATGTTGAGGAACTGACAGTGTGAAGATTACTTTAGAGTAAAAAGTACTCTGAAGAAAGTAGGTCACATAGAAGTTGCTCACATCCAAATCATACGGGCACTCTCATCCTTAATTTTAAATTATATTTGTCATGGGGCAGTTGGGTTTAGCATTTTTTTTCCTTTGATAACCTGAGAGAAATGCTTGATTTTTTTTCACAGTAATGAATTCTGCTACAGCAAATATACTGCAGTTGATAAAAGCAAACTATTTGACAAACTGCCAGAGATGCATGTACAAAATGATAGCTACCCCGTTCAGTGTTGTTGGAATAACAGACTTGAAAATTAAAACCATAATTAACTTTTACAAATGTTGGGATGCAGAGTAGAATCCCCAGGCAATCATTCCTAGGATGGTCAAGGCTCGTATTTGACTCTCCATTATCTCTAATTTGAAGGAAAACCTCCTACTTAGCAGTCTACTGGCAATAATGCCCAAAGGAATGTAATGGAAGCATAAGAGGAATAAGGAGTGTGACATGACAAGTCCAGCCCCAGAGGATGCAATTCCCTAGGAGTAAGTCGTGAAAAGTTGCGTCATATGGAACCCTTATTCTTTGCTAGCTTCCTTCTTCTTTGAAGCGCAGACAATGAGAAAACACAGCTAGAGGGAGAAACATTTACTTTGTGTGCCCTCGTCCCCTGCATCAGTGAATGTGGGAAGGTCTGTTCCTGACCTCATGAACAAAGGTACTTAGGAAAGAAGTGAAGCATAGCCCTCATGCTGCTGCAGAAAGCTCCATGCAATGGTTTCTCTGAATATGACTCCAGGAATTCTAAAACTTAACTGAAAGCTGGCAGACTTTTTATAGGCTCTTAAACCTTCTATTACACTCTCTACTTTATTCTAGAATAGCTTACTTGGGAAAGTAATAGAAGATGAAAGTGCTGGAAAGCAGTAGGAATTCTCTTCCAGTGGCCGAATAGGCTCAAATGCATTTCTTAGATGTTACCTCAAAAGACCCTACAAAGTCAGGACAAAGTAACATTGCATCTCCTTCCTGTACAGATCCTGGATCAGGCTCCTCTTTGATTTCAGTGACACTGCTCTGTGGTTGAAGACCTCTCTCAGGACACTGAGGAAGCATCTGGGCTTGTCCCTTAATTTGGAAAGTATTTGGAAAAGTGACTCTCATGAAGGAACAATTGCGTAACAGGCATGTATCATAGGTTTTCACGGCTTATTCTAACCCGTTTTCTTGGACACAAGCATAGAGGCTTATAAGCCACAGAATGTTATTCCGTACTCAGAAAACCTGACCTATGCAAAGATATATGCCAAGCTCCTCTGTTAGGAGGATAACTCTCACAATGTCTGAGAGATGTTTTTTTCCTAGCGTATCCATGGTACAGGACCTCCAAATTTATTATAATTTGGTTGTAAAAGGGGCAAATCCTGAAAGAATTTGAACCTTACAAATCGTATAATTTCACCGGTATTACTTCAGGTTTTCACTAGTTCAGAGCAGAACCTGGCCGACTCTATTGAAAGTCTTGACAGTTCATGATACAATGAGACATGCCTCAACACACCAAAGAAAAACTCACCATAACAGATGCAGAAAATCAATTCCATTGCACAAGAAAAAGAAAAGGCAGCTTCCTTAGTTTCAGAGGGAATTTTCTGTCATTGTGGAAAGTGGATTCAGATACAAAAGGTGGTGATCCTACATGTTCAGATAGGAATTTTCTGTCCTTTTCTCAGCAGAAATCACTAGTTATTCAATCACTATTTTTTTCATGCTCTGTTCAGCCATTTTAAGGCAATGTTCTACAGGGATGGTGATGGGTATTTTTGCTTTAATATACCACAACAGTACAGTAAATAAAAAGTAGGTCAAACCTCAACAATGTGAACTGAAATGGAAGAAAGAAAAGTAATATGAAATAATAAGGCAAAAACATAGTGAGTGACATTTAATTAATCACCAGCCTTAATTAATTAAAATTGTGCTTCAAGATCACCTCAAATAAGGTGATTTCTATAATATGTACAATCCATATATCTATATCCCAACCTAATAATTGATTTTTCCCCCTTGAGCTGGCAACAGTAATTGCAGGATTGTTGCAAGTATTTGGTCTCCAGGAAGAAGATAAAAATGGTGTAAATTAGCTGAGATTCACAGATGGCAGAAGATACGTGCAAGGGTAAGAACAGAAACAGGGGAAACTATAAACAGGAAAGAAATTCATGTGCCCAACTTCAACTGTTTTAGGAGTTCTTGTCTACCTGATCCCACACAAGAGTCTCATTTCCTTGGCCCTTCTTCCCAGAGTCACCATAAACAAAACCTTTCAGTGACTCATCTAGATCCAAGTCCAGAAAGGATGCTTCCCATTGCTAACAAACCACAATAGTAGCAAACAGTCTTTCTGTGGCATTTCTTAAGTGAATTTGTCTATAATTTGCTGATAATATGTCCCAGATAGTCCTACTCCCAAACAGGAGGGTTGTCATGCTTCGGAGGTATCTGATGGGTACATCACAGATACACAAATACAAAGAAAATATTTTATTTATACCAGTGCAGAACTGACAAACTGACTTCAATTAGATAATTTGTGGTAACTTGGTTTATGCTTCACTGATAGCTTTCCTAATTGCAGACAAGCAACAGGCCTGTAATTCAGCACACTTACTGAAGATTCACTGAGAACTGAAAACACATTTGCAAGATTTGCCTTGGGGATGAAATGAGCAGAAGCCTTTTTTTTTTTTTTT
>VZTG01000091.1:85438-117004 GCA_013397845.1 Melanocharis versteri
GTGATTGAAACCAGTAAAGCTTTGAATCCAAATCCTAAGGAGAAAGTCAAGTAGTTCAAACTAGTAAATAACACACACAGAGAAATATTGTTTGTTCCTAGCTCAGCAAAAATGGAGTATTTATGTCTGGCAAAGGTCTTGTACAGACTTCTATGTTTATAATTGCTAGGGGGAAGCACAATACAAATTATTTAGGGGCTCCATCTGAACAAGCCCAAGAAGTTTCTCTGAGTTTACTGATGGTGGGAATTGCAGGGAAGAAAATTAATAGGAAAATAGACAGGTACTCTTTACACAGCATCAGTATCTCTTGGATTCTGCTGACCAGCTACCACTACCATCTCACAAGAAAGCACACTTTCCCTCTAACAGACCTGGTTTTGGCAAATACTGCAGCAGTGTCAAGAGCTGTGATTTCTGCTGATATGTTTTCAGACTGCTTTATGTTTCATCTTGAATAGAAAGTATGGTAACCCAGCTTTCCTACAAATTATTGTGGACATAAATTAGACTCTGGCTGCATCTCTACACGGGGTTAAGTCTACCACCACTAGAAGGAGAGAAGCGTTGCTCCCATCCAACCTCATCCCATCCCTTCCTGTTTCTTCACTCCCTCGCTCCTTATACCCATTCCAGGTGCTACTGTCTCTTGAGCCAGCTAGGGCTCTGACTGAACCCTTCTGCAGTAGAAGAAGCAGAACCCATCTCGGCAGAAGACTACATTGTATTTTTCTAGATTATTTCTTTGCCAAATTTGTGAGAAGTCATGGAGTGGATAAGTGCTCACTAGAGCGATCACGAGTGGCCACAGCATATGACAGAGATGGGCAGAAAATTTATGGGGAGAAGGATAAAGGGACAAGAAAGCCATGGCCATGATGGGATGCATCCACAAGTGCTGAGATAGCTGGTGGACAACATAATGGGGCTGCTCATGATTATCTTCGGAGGGTTGTGGAGATCAGGAGAGGTGTCTGAGAACCAGAAGAAAGCAAATTTCACCTCAGTCTTCAAAAAGTTCAAGAAGGAGGACGCAGAGAACTACAGTCTCAACTTCCCTGGAGAAGTGATGGAGTGCCTCATTATGGAGGACACTTGTTCTCCATTATGGAGGACACACAAGACAAGAACGTGATCACAAGTAGTCAGCATTAAAGGTAAATCATGTTTGACCAACTTGACTGCCTTGTATGATGAAACAGCTACCTGGATGAATGAGGGGAGAGCAGTGGATATTGTCTACCTTGACTTCAGCAAGGCTTTTGACATTATCTCTCTCACAATATTTTCACAGGAAAACAGGAAGTGTGGACTGGATGAAGGGGCAGTGATATGGATTGAGAACTGGCTGAACGGCTGATCGCAGAGGGCTGTAATCAGTCTCACTGGATCTAGTTGGAGGCCTGTCACTAGTGGTGCCCCTGAGAGTTCTGTACAGGGCCCAGTATTGTTTAATTTATTGTCAATGGCTTGGGGGAAGGGGCAGATGCCTCTCCAGCACATCCACTGATGACACAAAGCTGGGAGGAGTGGCCAATACCCCAGAGAACTGTGCAGCCCTTCAGACGGACTTTGACAGGCTGGAGAGATGGGCAAAGGACAATCTGAAATTCAGCAAGAGAAAATCCAGGGTTCTGCCCCTGAGGAGGAACGATCCCATGCACCAGTACAAACTGGGGGCTGACCTGCTGGGGAGCAGCTCAGTGGAGAAGGACCTGGGGGTCCTGGTGGGCAACAAACTGACCATGAGCCAGCAGTGTGCCCAGTTCTGGGCTCTTCAGCACAACAGAGACACGGAACTCCTTGAGGTGGTCCAGTGGAGAGCAACAGGACCAAGGGATTGGAGCATCTGTGTTATGAGAGAGTTGAGCCTGTTCAGCCTTGAGAAGAGACGACGGAGAAGGCACCTGATCACTGTCTGTCAGTGTCTGCAGGGAGGGGTCAGAGCATGGACCAGGCTCTGCTCGGTGGTGCTGAGCAATAGGACAAGAGGCAACTTCAGAAACTGATGCACAGGAAGTTCCACCTGAACATAAGGAAGAAATTCTTTACTTTGTGGGTGACCATGCACTGGAACAGATGGCCCAAAAAAATTGTGGAGCTGCCCACACTGGAGATATTCAAGAACCATCTGGACACAATCCTGTGCCATGTGTTCTGGGATGGCCCTGCCTGAGCAGGGAGGTTGGGCCAGACTACTGTGGGCCCCTCCAACCTGACCCATTCTGTGATTCTGTGAAGAGGAGATAACCTACTGCTTGTTGTGACAGTGGCCTATCAGATCAGGTTTCCACATCATGGAATGGCAGCTTGGAAATTTGTCTGAAATACTCACTTTGGAAATCGTCCTCTTTTTCTCTTCTGGCCATCTGCCATTTTTACTTGTGTTTACCCACTCATCCTGGTCCCTTTCCATGGTCCGCTTGTTCTCTGATTTCATCACCTCTCTCCTCCAGTGTTTCAGCTCTCACATTGATTCTTTTTTCCCTTGCCACAATCTTTTTTCTCTTTTTCCCCAAATTTTCTAAATCCACTTTCAAAAAAAAAAAATTTTGGAAAATCCCCAACAATCAGTAGCCATTTTTATCTGCTGCATATAAGTAAATACATCCTCTGTAATGTATAGATGCCTCAATCAAACTTTCTTACTGACAAGTTACATGACAATAGAGATGACAGCTGTATGTTAAATACTAATAATTCAGATTTCAGACTGTGTTGACCTTTCTCTCACCCACCGTTTTAAGATCTATGTCTCACTTGGTCCAATTCCTACCAATGTTTTCAGAAGATGTTTTTGGAAGAATTAGAACTGCCCATGCACCTTAGTAACCAACTAGACACTAAACTAATCTAAGCACAAATCTCTGACATGTCCCATGTAGCAAAAAACATCACTGAGTGCTTACAAGCGTGAAGCAGTTCTTGATGAAACCAACACAGTTCAGCCTTCAGCACAGACTCATCACAACAGATGAGAAATCTCAATTTCTGCCCTGCAAGCGCTCCTCTCAGCAGGAGAGTTCTCGGCATCACTGGAGACATAAAGCTCTCCCAAATCCTGCACAAAGAACAACAGGATGTAGGAACTAGCCCTGCTTCAGCACACAGCGAAGAAAACCAGCTTGCAGGATAATGTTACACACTCCTGGACAGATGTGAGGAGTGAAATACACACATGTCTGTATTCTCAGATGCGTGGAGGCCCTGCCTGATATGGGAGAATTAGCAGAAGGAAGGGGGTGAGTGATACTGAGAGGAGAAGCCAGCAACCAAGCTGGGAGCTAATCTGGGTCTGCTCTGTTTCTAGGTCAGTTTACCGAGGCAGTCAAATGCTGCCTTTTACTGGAGATAGACTGTGGGATGCTGATCCAGCACAGTGAGTCCTGAAAACAGGTTTGGTCAGATTAGATATTTCCTCTATTTCCTTAGAAAGGGGAGAAAGCAGCGGGATGTATCATTAAAGTCAGCATCCCAACAGCACAACTAACTAATCACACTTTCTGCTTTACATGTTTGACAGCCTTGATTGTGTACAGTATTTCCAATTTTCTGAAGTGTCAGAGGGCCTTAAGTTGCATTTTCTGAAACTGGATCATGACTTCTGAAACTTGAAGACAAACTGTTGGAAGTTCTGATTAAATATTGATTCTTGCATTCAACACTGTTTGTAAATGCCTGTTATGGAACACAGAACAAATAGATCTCCCTACCATAGATACAGGTGTTTTATTTTGCAGGTAGGATATTTGACTGGATTAAGTTGTTGCCCATAAATATGTTATATATTTTGCTATTTATGCTGCAGATATTTGGAGTTGAATAACTCTCTTATTTATAAATAAATAACTCTCTTATTTATGAGAATTTAATTTTGGTGTCCTGGCTCAACAGTCTATTTTTGAAGTGTACACTTTCCACACTCACAGCCAAAACTATACTCTGAGCCCCTTATATCAGCATTGTGAGCAGATTTTTTCCTTCCAACTACGCTTGAAGGATATTAAATCCATTACCTTTTTCCCCCTCATCTTTTCATAAGCTTCTTTTAAATTATATAATTTTTTGCTGCTACCATAGGATTTTCTCAGCTCTCAATTACTCAGCTCCCACTTAACAAGTTGTCAAGTGACTACTCAAGCAGCAAAAGGCATGTGTCTGTAGAATTGTAAATTATTTATTTCTTATAGGTAGCTGAAAATTAGCCTAACCAGTCCTATGAAAAAGAACAATAAAAACTAAGTCCTTCATTAGTCGGAGTGCTTGGCAACACTAATCAGAAAGTTTCAAGCCACTATGAAGACGAAAGTGTAATTGCAAAGGTGCTATTCCTGATCTTACTTGCCTGCTTTGAGAATTCACAGATATCTGCTCCCTACCTGCCTTCCCTGCCCCTGTGATGCCTGCACAGTCACCAGCTTTTTGTATCCAGTCTGTTCTGATAGGAAGTGTGATATTTCAGCTTCTGTGCACTGATACCATCCTTGAGGAGATGGACTCTCAATGCAGGGAGGAAATGAGAAAGATGGGCACACGGGCTCCAGCCTGGGAGTACAGAATCACCTCCACATGACTGCAGGTTTTTGTATGACAGAACACTTCCTGACTTCACAGTGGTGTTCTGACCTTCTTCAGAGATCCTACCAGACCTATTAGTGGAATCTATCAAGTCTTGCCTTTCAAGCAAACATTTTTTATTTCCCATTCACTGCTGCATAATATTTTGGTCTATTTAAAAAAAAAAAAAGGATGTCACCGTGGACTCCTATGCAAGTATGAAAACGTGTACTACTCATATGATGTTCTTTTTAAAGTAGTACATCATAAAGCCAAATTTAGTTCTCTCTCCAGCCTGACAAACCCACATCTACTAAAAAGAATCTTTAAATGCAAACTTCAAGACTTCTGTTTAGTTTGGGCCACTGAACAGCAGCAAATGCAACCTTTATGGAGGTAGTGCAAGCACAAAGCAGTAAAGATACAAGGGCTCATTCAGACTGAAATATTTTTTCATTATATTGATCCAATGACTAATATGCTGAAACAATATGGAGTTAACACTATTCTCAGATGCATGACTAGTTGCCATCTAGACATTTTCTTCTCTTCTTTTTTCCTCCCTTTGTCAGACTGGCAACCATTCAGGCAAATTTGGCAAATGTCAGAAACCAGTTCTCCCCATGAACTTGGCCATCTTATCTTTTGTAGAAAGGCCAACTCACTTCCCACCTGGTGGCTTGGACTCACGCCCATGTATTGTTTAAGCTGAGAATTGAGGGTCATAGGGGAAAAAGGCTAGAAGCAGCAGGGGAAGAGGGAGGAAAAGGAGTTTCTGCTGGCTGTCTTGCCTTTACACTTGGCACTACTCCCCATGTCTAGAGTCAGCACTTTTTCATTTCTTGCTTTACATTGCCTTGTCTTCAAAAAACCCCAGAATCGTAAATGGAAGGAGGTTTCAAATTAGAAAAGCGGATGACGTGGTGGACAAAACCCATTTTTCTGGAAAAAAGTTGTGTGCTGGTCTTTAGTAGATCAGCAAAACGATAGAAAAATAATTACACAACACACTCAATTCCATTTTAAAAGCTGAGGATTGTCACTAATAGAAATTATTGCATTCTGTACAGTATACGAGGCTTAGTAGGACTTTAGTGGCCAGCAGTGACTTATCATTCCCCTTTAGACACTCCTCCAAAAGCAGAAGAGTATTAGTTTATCTAGACACTACCATAAGTATTGAACAAAACACAGCTCTTACCTCAATCACTCCTGTGTCACAACATTCCTTCATATATATGACATTCAAGTATTTTTAAAAAATTGGAAATTTTTATTTTTTATTTTTTTTTAATAGAGCTCACATACACTTTTGTCAAGATTTCCTAGGCTACGTATTCAGTTTTATCTCACCTGACCAAACAAAGTCGAATTCTACTTGTCCACTTCAAGAATTAAAATGGATGAAAGTGTCAAATGAACTAAGTAACAGTTTTCACCCAGTAGATATTAAGGGTATGGGAGGACATTGGAAGTTATGGACTATAACCCTGACTTACATAGTTCAGTTTAAAAAGTACTGTCAGCTCTTTATTCTGATAAGATTCATCTGTGAAAGACCCAGGCTGACAGCAGCAGATAACAATTTAAATGGAACAATATTTATAGATAATTCAGAATGAACTGTAATGGATCATCATAAAGAAATGCCTCACTGGCTTGTGTTCTCTCTGAGAAACATTCCCACAAGTGTAATCATATTAGGGAAGGGTTGCATTAATTTTAAAAGAAAACTATGTTTTATGCTTGAAATGGCATAGCCGGCAGCATTATTCCATGATTTTGATAACACTTTCATTTGAATAACCATCTCTGCTCTGAATTAGCAATACCCAGATATGATACATGTAGAGAACCAGATGAAAATTTCTCTGTACCATTTTAGAAATGTCTATCTAAAATTAAAAATGTACAGAATTGTGTGAAGCTTTATTTTCAAAATTATGAGCAATGGCTGAGGAACAGTCTTCCTGGAAGGAGCTAGAGTATGCTGGAACATGGGAATCCCAGAATCACTGGTGCAAATCATGAAACATGGAAAGAGAGTAAGCAGTTCAGCATCTTGTCATCTCTCTCCAGCACCTTCTGACACTTTCCATGAACTTCAGATGACCTCACTTAGATTGAAATTGTCTTGGAATCTTTATTTTTGCCTGTGTCTTTAAGCCACCATTCCCCTCTGCAGTGATAGTTTAAGATAAGACCAACTATGATTTTCACTGGATTATCCGGTTTTCTATGCAGCAGGGTTTAAGTAGATCCCTCAATGGACTATAGATTTCAGGAGCAGAGATCATTTCACTCCCCACATCTAATTGCTTAGGTACCGGAGGGTCAGCCAAGCTTTCCTAAGACAGAAGTTCCAGGACAATGAAACATCCCCAGGCTGAGTGGACAAAAGAGGGGCACAACTATTTCTTGTGCTGGATACCTGTATACTCAAGAAACAAACTGACTGTGCCTGTAATAAGGTCTTATGACATAAAGGAAATTAAAACCCACAAGATGTGTGCATGCACTTATGCAGGAGATGATGGATTAGGACTCAGGAGGAAAGAACAGATGATTGCGGCTTCAGTGCAGACTTTGCAGACTTCTGAAATTGATATTGGCAAGCTTGTGTCTGGGTATTACAGATTCAAAATTCAGTTTCAAATGTATGCAGTTTGATATTGCAAAACTGCACAACACACAAAGGATGTTGTTGCCTATATTTTGCTCTTAGTAGAAGAGGAATAAACAGACTCAAACACTGAAAGAAGCTACAGGCTAAGCCCTGATTCCACTGGTGCTGATATAGGCATTTCTGTGTGGTTTACCATTGGAAAAAGGCATTAGTCTAGCCCTAGATTGCCATTTCATAATGCATCCAGGCCAATCAAAGGATGAGCAGCAGAATCCATTAGTCCTGTGACAAACATCATGACAACAGCAAAATACACACATGACAAAACTATATTTGCCAAAAAAATCTACAGCAATCAATTAAAATAGAGCTGAAAAAATGTAGAATTTTGTTCAACTGTTATGTTGTAACCACCTAAATTAGAAGATAACAATACTTATAAACAGTACTATGAAATACACTCCTTCATATATAATTAAAAATAATTTGATTTCTGTCAGAGATGTAAGAAGTCATGCATTTACAAAGGAACTCCCATGAATAATAAAAAACACAAAGCTAATTTTATGGGATTAGATTGGGATTAAGGATGATCTCGTGCAATTCATAGAAAAGTTTACAGAAAACTGTATATTCTGTGACATATGGAAAGTTATTAATATTCCTTCTAGTTTATACCACCATTAACTACAAGAGCAGATGAAAGGTTCAAGAGCTTTTATTATGTGAGATTTTAAACATCACGAATTTAAATTACACAGCAAACTGAAGGCATTTTTAATGACCTTTGAAAAGGGTTGCTACTACAAAACCATCACAAAAATTATTCCAAATTAATTTGCTCTCTAAAAGCCCAGCAAGGATTTAAATGAAAACTTTCATTTATAGAAACAAAAGTGTGCAAGTTTATTTAAAATTAAACGCTGTAGCATCTCTGTTGGATAAATTTATATGTTTCACAAACAGATGGGTGAACTCAGCCACAAAGGAGTTCAGCAACATGTTTAAAACCACATAGGAAATTACTGGCAGAATTCAGGACTGAATTTCAAAGTATTGTCCCTCAGTGACCTGCTCTGTCTTTTGTATCATATTTTTTAATCAGAATCTCTCCACTCCCAAACTGTTAATAATGAGTTAATCATCAATTTCTGCTGCTAAATTAATTTAAAAAAAAACTACAGGGAAAAAAAGTGTTGTAATAGGAGAATTTTGAAAGAGCACAGCTAAGTAGGCATCTTCCTTAAAAAGGCTGAGGAGGAATAAAAAATAGCTATGGAGAAAAAGAATTAGGGAACTGATAGTGATTCCATCTATTTAAATATACAAAAGGAAGAGATCTCTTGATTGCAGCACATCCAGGGGCTACTGAATAATTACAAGTGAACTTGTGTTGCCTTCTTCAGAAATCTTCTGAAAATTTCCTTTGGGAAAAATTCCATACGCAAGAGGTTTCTTTTTCTTTTTAAGTACCCATAATCCACATGACACCTTTCTGAGTCATGAAATAACTGAAGAAATACAGATCTCTATCTTATCAGAAATACTCATCACTGGCATTTCAGCTAGGCTAATGTAACAGTGTAACAGACTATCTTTACATGTAAGAATCTGGGACATTAAAAAACCCCCATCCTTTGAACAACTCATTTTTCAATAATTATTCTTTCCATTCCATTTGAATGATCATGAAGAATTTTTTGTTTAGTTTCAGCAAATACTCTAGGTGTAAAAAAATACTTGATTCCAAGTTTTGGGGGAACCAGTGCATTTATAATGACCAAATGGTGCATGTATTTACACATGGAACAGCATCATGTATTCGATGGGATTGCACAGGATGTGAATGGGTGGGGAAATTGTTGTGTCATGACTTCTCCTCGTCTCAGGAAGAACAGATTTCATTTCTGGGAGGATGAACACTTTTAAATTTAACTTTTCCTCTTCCCTTTTCTTGCCTTCAGCTACCAACACCATCTGGAGAAAGGGATGGAAGCCCCTGGCAACTCCTTACTGAAGACAGAGGGTGACTAGAGGCTATGCAAGATGGGAAAATGCTGCATTAAATTCAAAATGTTTCTTCTTATGCAACAGGGAGATCCTGTTCAAGAGCTGGCACACATAGAATTAACTAAGGAACATTCAAAATATCACCATTTTTCATTCCCAGTGCAAGACACATATTTTGACCTTGTCATTTCCAGCGCAAGCACGTGTCAGTATCTCTGTATGAAAATTCAGAAATATAACACTCCACTGCACACACTTCTCCCCCTGGGGAGACAGTGAGCAAACAAACACATGCCAGATGGTAGTTGCATTGCTCAGTGCACTACTGGAAGGCACTCAGTTATTGCAGAGACAAACACAACATGCAGTAAAAGCAGAAAGCCCCTACAGAGCAGTCCCTTTTTGGTGCTGTGTGTTCGTACACCCCTTAGCACAATGGATTCCTGGTCCACAACAAGGTCCATGCATATTTTCAAGCAAAAGACAGTAGCATATCCTAGATTTTACGTGGTGGATATAGAGGCTGACAGGTGGAGAAAAAGCACCTGGAATAAAAGAAAAAGCTCTCATTGAAGTCAGACATTTAATCCTATAACAACATAATGCTAGGGAGAAGACCACAAACATACAAACAAATATCCTAACATTTCAAAGACGTTTAAAATACTGTGAAGTTCAAAGGCTGACACTGCCAGCCCTAAATTTACAGAATTTTAAATGAAACCTGTAAATATGGATACCATTTTCTCAATTCAGTCATAAGTATCAATCATCTCTTTTTTTAAGAGAGACTTTGTAACATTCAAAACAGTTGATTTCTACTGCAGAGGATACTTTCCACTCCAGTTGGAAAATTTACTTTGAGAATTGTACTGAGGGCCAGTGGGTTTACCATCCTTTAAAAATCAGCAGTAGAAAATAGTCAGGTGGTACCATGTTATTTAAGTTTATGCTATGAAATTTCACTCAAATTTTGCAGAATGGTTGGAAGGGAGGTAAAACCAGTGTTTTCCTTCTGTTGCTTTTGCTTTGTGAAAGATTTTGCCAAGGTAAGGTGACTCAAAACAACCACTCTGAATAGCTGAGACTTTGCACTTAAAATAGCTGTAGAGATGGCTGCAAAACAGAGACCAGAATAAGCCAGTAGGGCTGTGAGGTCCATCCCATAATTCAAGTGCTAGGTGGGTACTTACTTAGATTTCAGGAGTCACGGCAAGTTCTGGATCTGCAAGGCCATTATTCTCGAAAGTATTTAACATTAAAATGTGGGATTATTTATTTTCCCTTAGAAAAATCCTACAAATATGAGCAAATTACGTTAAAATGGGGTTCTTAACAACTGGAGTTCTTTTGCTTTGCTACACAAGTTGAATTCCGCTTGCTTTTGCACAACAGCAGAAACAAATGGTCAGTAAAGGGAGGTACGTTTGGATAGACAATAGTGAAAGGGGCATTTCTCTACTTCTGGGAATCTGATTTTCCTATCTAAACAGTAATCTTGTTCTAAGTACATGATTATTATTAGTTATTTGTGGGCCACCCTTGCAGCTGATACCAGAAGAGTGTGTTATTCAGGACTTTACACAGCAACTAATTTTAAATACATTAAGCTTACAGTGAGTTGAAAGACCAGAAAACCAGCAGTTGTACCTTTAACTAGAAATTAAGTGTTTTCATTAAAGGAGGCTCAGCCTTGGACAGCATTAATGAGTGGATGAGCTGAGCAAGTTTATAAGAGGACGGGTGCACCCACAGATGTCTATCAGGAGTTTCTCTGCCCCTGTGCATTTTCAGAATGGGATAAAGTACCTTCAAAGCTCAAGTTCAGAAGCCTGGACTCAGTACTTACATATTAATACTTAAACATTTCCTCCATCTCTAGAATGCATGTATAAATTTAGAAGACATAGAGAATAAAAATTAGCATGTTAAAAAAGATATTTTTATTGTTTATTATTATAAAATTTATATTATAAAGTTGTATATTATTATAAAATGTAGCCATTGGCCCATGAAGCACTGCTGCACTTTTCTGCACAAAAGTGCAACAATGGCTGCACTTGGTTTGTATCTTTTAGTATTACTAACATAAAATAGGCCATGCAAAGGGTTTTTGTCATGCTGATGTTCCTCTCATTCATCTTTTGGGCATCCATGCATTTCTTTTTGTCATGCTGTAATGGATTTCTTGCCATCCAAGCTTCGTCAATTCTCCTTAACACTCGGAAACTTAATAAATATATATTTAGCAAAAGACTGTGTGTTACAGTTGAAATTGAAGAACAAGAATCTGAGCACAAATGCTGCAGTTGAGGCTGAGATATTCACTGACAAGGTGGATATTTTATATGCAATTTCATAAACTCTACAACAAATAACTATGTAACCTGTTTTAAATGTGTCAGTGAATTACAGGCCATTGAAACTAATCAAAATACACGAATATCAGAATGGAGAAGGAAGGAAGTCAGACATGGAGAATAATTTTTTTTTACTATTATTCCTTGAGTCATATTCAGGTAATTAGACATCTAACAAGAATCATAAACTCTCTAATGGGAGTCATTAAAATTTGCTACCAAAAAAAAATTATTTCATGTTTACATCTAACATATATTGGTCAAATCTTGTTAAATCAATTTGTCTTTTATTTTCTATGGTCTTTCTCCTACTTTCTCATCTGTATCTGCACAAAGAGCTCACTGAAGAATGATTGCAAAAACAGCTCACTGAATTTCCCAAACTTTCCACTCTTTCCTTCCCCAAATAAATAACCCATGGAACTCCTGATATTCTGCATGGTTTATAAAACAACAACAGCAAGCCTAGCCAGTTTTGTTGCAAAGGAGAATATCACTTGATCTGAGAGATGGATTTTTTTTCCAGTAGCAGACTAGCTGATGTCACTATCAGCAAGGTAACTGGGAGTTCAAATTTTAAAAATGCACTAGAATTTATTTCTCAGCAATGTACTTCAAAAGAATTTGTTTATAATGAGCTCCACAGTAGTCTGGAGATGAAAGATGATGACTTATTAGAAGACATTGTTTATCTGAACATTACCACAAACAAGTATTTGATGGAATGTCAGCTCAATATTCAGGGATTTACTTTCTTCTCTGGCATGCCAGGGAAACTGAAGACTATCTACAGGTTTTGAAGCTTTGACAACATGTTGGCTGCTTAGCAGTATATTGGAAACTTAGAGACAGAGATTAAAGCTTATTTTTAGAATTCATGGCTAGCAATGTATAGAGAGAATGTCTTTGAAATGGAAGCCACTTCTAACACACACATTTCAGAGAACTGTTTCTCTGCTTATCCACCTATCTGTTAGAGTCAACGTTAGAATGAGGAAGTTTTGTGCAAACACTAGTCAATATTTCCCCCAGAACTTAAAATAATCCTTGCTATTTCACTCTGAAACTTTTCCCTTTTTATTATAATAAATAGGGATAAATTTCCATGAGCTTTATGTGAAAATGAGTGTTGGGAAAAATATTTACTGTTGATATCTTCATTCAACCCTTTAACTTAATATAGCAAGATTTTACTGAAAGCTCAGAAAAAAATAGCATGTCTGCTTCATATAAAATCTACACCAAAAAAAGGGGTTTTTTTATTTTTAGTTCTGCTGCATGCAGAGGAAAATCTACATCCTAGAGATCGACTTTGCCTTGCTGCCAATATCCAAACTGAGAAATTCTGGGGCCATGGATAATTTGAATCAGTTGCTCACCACCATTTATAAGGAGTACCTCCACTCTTACAGGACACTGGCTTCTGGTAAGTGCCTGGAAGAGGAATTTCACTAAGCTGTAGAAGGAAGTATTTGTCCCGTGTACAAGAAATCAGCCATACGTAGCCAGAACCTGCCTCTGTAGCTCCCAGTCTGTCTTGCTGATTACACTGAGGCACAACTACCCCAAGGAAGGATAAAAATACAAGCCTGTCAGGTAAAGGCAGTCAAACACATGGAAAAGTGGCCTATGTCTCCATTGGAAAATACCTAGCACTCCAAAAAGGGAAAGGCTGCACACTGTGGCTGTGGAAGTGCCGGATCCAACAGCTGTGTTTTCACCCCGCACTCACAGACCCAGAAAAATCAAGTCTGGAAAGGCACTCAGCAGTCATCCGGCCTGTGCTATGCCCAGAGGCAGAAGTGCCTGTGCACAGGCTTTTCCCAGTGCCCACACAATTTATTGCTCTCAGGGGTGGTACTTTAATATTGGTGCTTCTTCATTGTTGGAGGTTTCTCCTCTGAATTTGTATGAAAATATGTACAGCAAGGACTGTCACACTCTAGAACTGAGACATTTTTGTGAAACCTTATTAATTTCTAGAAAGATTTAATACATTAGGCAATGTAGATGAAAACTGAGGTACCTTATGAGTTTTCTCAAAGGGAAGATTATTTCCCTTACCTTAATTCAGAAATAGTGCTCTTATATCTTTATGTAAATTAGCTGAGGGAAATTGGGTTGTAGAAAGATTATTCCTTATGCTGACCAAATATTACCTTCTTCGTGTGTTCCATGGAATTATTTTATTCAGTGATGTACACAGAAAAAAAAATACTTATTTAAAAGTTAAATAAAAATGTGGAAACCATCCTTAATTCTTCTCACTGTCCCTTTTTTATGGGGCAGAAAATTAAATGCATATGAAATTAAATGCAAATGTTTCATGCAAATATAAAACATCGTGAAAGAAGGTCTTCAAATTCCCTGAACTATGTTACCCTCATCTAAAGTTTAATTAACTCATTTTTATTAATTTATTATTTCTGCTCCGGACAGTAGTCTTTCTCCTGTGGCTAATTTATCTCTGAGACACTGCATATTTGTGGCATGGGGAAAGGATGTCTGGGGGGAATTTGGTTTATTAAACAACAATATAAAAAGAGCAGAAAGGAAGCAAGAAGAGTACTCTGCACACCATGGTAAGATGTCACAGAGAAGAGGGATGAGAAAACATGTTGATGTCTAAGGTGATCCTGATGGCCAGCTGGTGCCTCACAAAAACTAGATTATGTTTACTCACTATTAAACCAGTTGATCTTGTGATGTCATACTCTGGTTGCAATCAATTGCAATCGTTGGAGTACGAGGATAAGTACAGTGGTGAATCCTGATCACTCACTCCCGTCCTTCCAGGCTGATTTGGCAATAGGCATGAAAGTCAGTAGTTCTAATTTATTTGTGGAAAAAAAACCAAAAAGTCTCTTAATGTTGAAATACACAGAGTTGATTGGATTATTTCTCTGAAATCCTATCATAATCCAAAATGCTCTCTGAAGAATGATTTTGAAATAGAACCCTCTTCATAATTGGCATCACTCTAGCAAGCTATTACTCCTGCGTGCTTATAGAGCAGCGAGGTTTTAAGGACAACTTCCCTTTTTTTGAGACTGCCTCGGCAGATGTGATTGAAACCTTTAACGAGGATTTCAAATTTCCTATCCTTATGTTCTGAGATGGACATATTGCCCTTTGACTGCTAATGTTTGTGATCAGACAACACTCATCTACTTTTTCATTCATCATAGAACGTAAATGAACGCTTCTCCCTAGCCTCTAGCCCTTACCCTTTCCCTTCTTTCTCAGGACTTCACATATTAGAGCATACTGGAAGCATCAGATCATGCTGATTAATTACCACCCAGAAATACGCTGAAAAAGAAATGTTCAATATCAATGTTCAATGACAGCTTCATAGCTGAAGCTCCCTATACCTGAATCTGAAAGGACTCAAGGGAGAAATCCAGGCACCACCAAAGTGTATGGCAAAGTTTTACTGAGGTCAATATGTTACCCACAAAGAAGGTAAAGAAAACAAAAGCAACCTTTTTTCTTGGTGCCTCAGAAAACAATTTGCTGTTTGCGAAGAATTTTGTAACAATTTGAAAAGCCTTATCAAAAATCAAATTTTACTCAAATTGCCAAACAGTTTGAAACAGAGTATTAAAACAGGAAATTCATGTCTTTTAAACTACCATGACTGAGCCCTTCTGCTCTTCCAAAAGAACAATTGTATTAGTTCAAGCCAAAGTCATCCATAATCCAGTAACCAGCTTCCAGTTTTTCCCAAACTATCTTTTCGTGGTCACTTATGGGTCTATAGGCCTCTACTTCTCATAATTTAAAAAATGTCCTTGTCTGCTTGCCACATGTGACTATCTCTCTGTAACTTGCTCATCTGTATTGTTCCTTTCTAAATCTTTCTGTCTTCTGTGACATTTACCTGAGTTGAGAAGATCAGAATTGCACACTTTGTTTAAGGTTCAGACATAAAATGGAATTATACACCAGGAAAATTAGATTTTCTGGTATTTTTCCCTTGTCATTTATAACATTTTTGGGAGTTGCGGGGCAGTTAAGTCTTATTGGGTAATGAGTTTATGCTTCTGCAAAACATCTGTAATTAAAAAAAAATCCTAAATATTAACATTCATTCATTTTCTGTTGTTTTTTAAAGGTGTTATTAATATATTTTCCTTTAGTGAATTATTTTGCATTCACCTACATAGAATTTCCACTGTACCTAATCATTCAATCCGTCAAAAATGAGAACTTAGTTATGGACTGTAAGAAAAATAAGTAGGGAAACAGTTTTGCTAAAAAATATTAAGTTTACTTTTATAGCAAACCAGAAGTTTGAAGGTTCTGCATAGCAAATGGTGTAATCATTTGTGCCTCCTGGGAAAATTTCAACATTTGGATGAAATGTAATTTTTCATAATCCAGATAAACAGAGTAATATGCTACACCGACATGCTGTAGGATATTTGCTCAGAGAAGAATTGCTCAGGTTCCTCTACTGGCATGTGATAGAACCTGCATTCATTGGGCTCCATCTCAAACTAGCTCCCTTTTTCTTCTTTGAGGCCTTACCTAGGAAAAAAACATAGACAAATAAATATGAGCTCTAAATGAGATAAAACCACACAGCAAACCCACCATCTCCATCAACAATAAAACCCAGAGAAATTCAGCTCTGGTCCCAGGAAGGCTGTACCAGCTGTGAACAGCTCAGCTGTGACAGGCCCCAGCGAGGATGGCTTTGCACAGCACCTGTAAGCATTTAGGGAAGCCTCTGCCACGCCAGCTGGAGCTTCACACACCAGCGGTAGCTGGAGCAGACCCTGGAGAATACCATGTGTCACTGTGCAGTGACAACGAGGCTGGCGTCACTGAATAATCTCAGACATCCTTCTTCTGGGAAGCATATTGAGAAAACATCATCTGCATGCATAGAAACACAGAAAATAACAGTGCTTTGTGCAAGAGAGAAAGTCCTTGCCCTGCTTCCAGGACGCCTTACCTGAGTGCTTACTTATAGAATAAGTCATGTCTAAATTATTAGGACAAACAATGGATCTAAAAATCAATAAATATGTACTCCCATGTCTTATATATTTGCATATATACAAAGAAGAGTGAGAAGAACTTGGCTCTGCACATGTCCAAGTGTTAAAATACGATGCCCACTACCACTGTTGGCTGCAGGCCCTACAAACACAGCCTCAATTGCAACTGAGATAACCAAGAGCTTGGTAGCCAAAACGCATTAATAACATGTAACTGCAGAAAATTTACACCTTCATGACCTTCATGTAAATCAGAAGGATATACTAATATTAATGAAAATATTGCAAATCTAAACATTGGAAACACCAAATGCAGCAGACTTGAAAGGAAGAGTAATTTGCTCACTGACTACAGGAAAACATCCAAGTTACTCAATATTGCCATAGGGCTTGTAAATCAGCCTTAGCTCTGCAGCCTTGCAGAACCCTATTTGAGCCTACTGATGTGTAGAGCTGCAGAAGTTTAAATGGAAGGAATGCAGAATGGTAATTTTTGTGGATAATTATCAAGAAATTGTTTAGAAATTATCGAGAAATGGCCATTAGTTGTTAACATACTGACGCTGACAGCAAAAAGTAGGAAGCATTAGTTCAAGATGAGAAGACGCAAACTCAAAAGAAATGCTTGATCAAAAGTCCTATGGTACAAGTAACACTTAGGATTACCAATTTGATGAGACTTGAATAACTCCAAAGCCAGTGAAACAGCGTTCATTTATTGCAGAGACCATTCTTAAGGTACATATGAGTTTGTTTCATATCCTTTCCAACTGTGGTTTTTTTCCTTATTGAGAGAGAAGTGTTAATACTTTGGCTAATGGAGGAAAGCAATATAGATACGTAAGTGTATAACATCATATTCTCTAAATGGTTCTACCAAAGGATTTCTGACTAACACAATAATTTCATAAAAATTCACCTCCACAATAGCTCAAAAATTTACTAGTCCCTACCCCAATCAGATATAGCCTCAAGCAAGATTCCCATGTACCCTGAGCAGAACAAATTAGGCTAATGTTGTAGAAAAGGGAAAATCAATTTAAGAATTGAGAAATATAATTCCTTTAGTCTTAAATTGAAGGATCTTGGAGAAAAGCTCAACGCAGCCCAAGGCAGGTTCTCTTCACTGCAAATTCAGAACTCAAAGCTGCACCCCAGAGCACCCAGGTAGAGCCGTGCACGGACAGCTTGCCCTGGACTTTTCAACTTGCTGTGCAGAGTGGGCAGAGTAAATCCAGCCCATCCCAGATCCTTGTTTGATTCATTTTACGCAAAGTCTCACTGGGCATGGTCAGAGTTCTAACACATGATATTCAGACACTGTTCAGCACCTCCAGGTTGCAGTTAAGCAATGCTCTAGGAGGGGTTCTGGTGGATACCACGGCACTGTGTACACAAATACCTATTGTAAGGGGGGTCCAAAGAGAGATAAATTTTAACAATAACATAAGTAACAAGGTACCTAGGAAAGTCTTGTAATTTTTCTTCTGGTATCACCAAGAAAGGATATGAGTACTTATTAAAAATCTCGCTCTATACTTCAAAATTTGTATACAAATTATTCAATCCTTTGTTTTTGTTGCGCACCATGGAAAATGCAAAAAATCCACTCTGGTTACATTAAAAAGATTTTCAGGGAGCCTCAGAAAATCAGAAAAAAGCAGAAAGAAATTAAGAAAGTAGATCTTGAAAGGATGACTGTTGGCTTTATAGGTGCCATAAAATGGCTTTTCTTTCCAGCCTGGGGTAGATTGCAAGAAGGATGAAGTCACCAACCACATGACCAAGTGAAGACACCCAGACTGTGGAGTATAAACCGTGATTTCTTTCAATACTCAGGTTTTCACCAATCATTTGGATTCGGGTTCTGGATTTCTATATAAACAGTTACAATATAACTAGAGCTCCCATTAATCAGAGGATACAAATTCAAGTACTTCCTTTGGATGCAATAGAAGAATATCCTTTTGGATCAGCTGCCACTCTGGTCTGACATTCAGAGCAGACACATGTGCATATACTAAAACAACTAATTAAATTCAATGCACCCATATGAAATTTACAGCCTCCTACACAACTGAGTCTAACAAAAATGTGAAGCCCACAGGAAAATTTTAGGTTTAAAGAATGATATGCTGTTTAATATCTTTGTGAAGTAATTACTTGGATGTTTTAAAAATTATTAGGTAGTTTTAAAATAAACCTCAAAAATTGCACTAGAGGTTGAGAAGACCTGTATTAAGTCAGTTGCATACTCAATGGCTTTCATTGCCATGCAGAGTATATGCCGTGTTTACCTAACATACAGTTTGGCATTGCTTTATTTTCTGAAAAACTCATCTTCTCGGGTTTGGTTTTGCAACACAAAGTTGTTCACTGGAGTAAAGAGCCAGAAATTTGTTAACAAATGGCATGAACACAGTTCACAGGGTATTTGTAAAGCTTTTATCTGATAATATAGGCTGGAAGCAAGGCGGTAGAACATTTTGTTCCATGATTCATAAAGCAAGTCTGCATTGCAGATGACTGAACAGTGAAAACTAGAACAAATGCACCTGTGTGAACTTCTGGCTACTCTATTTCTGATAGCAAGATTATTGCATGTGGGACCAGCTCAGATGTCTCTGTGCCACATGGGGACCTACCAGACACTCAAACAAATCACCTTCCTAGAACAAGTATAATATCACCTTTTCAAGCACAATAAAGACTGCTGTTTCTCAACCGTTGTGGTTCAGAATAAGATAGTCTGCTGTGTTGAAAATAAACTGATGCATTAAAAAAATTAATCTTAAATTTTATTTATTTATTTATAAAATTTATTTATTTTATTATTCTTAAATGCCTTATTTGCAGTTTGGTTAGTTATTGTGGCAAATTTGCTATTGGTATTTCCATATTAAATAGAGAACTTTGTCTTTTTGTTTTTTAAATTCAGTTTTGCAGTTTTTGATCAGCTTTGTACAAACAACTGCTCCAGAATGTCTTTGAAAGAAATGTTCTCTCCACCAGATCTGAAAGAAATCTGTCTCTGATAAGCAAGTAGAAGGAAGTAAGAAGAAAGTTTTAGGACAAGTAATGAATAAATACTATTAAATGCAATGGAGGCTACGTGCTGAATTATAGTACTGAGTCATGTTTCAGTGTCATGGCCAAGGTTGCTTTATTGATCTGTCCATTTTCTACCAGTAAGCAGACTCCAGCTGGGAGTTTTCAAAGCCATCTAAACTTGAACATTTACTTTTAATTTCAAATAAACTGTGTGCCCAAATAACTAAGACTTCTCTGAAGACCACAGCCTAAGCTGACATCTTTTCTCTTGGACAGTACGATATAGCCTTTGTCTGAGGAGAAGCTCAGACAGAGTTTGTGAATAGGTAAGGCGTTAAGAACCTCTCCATTTCCAGCTGGTGCAGAGGAGGGATGCACAAGGCTCACCTTTCCCCAGCCACTGCACAAATTTCGTGAGAGGAGTCTCCACTCATGCTCAGAGGAAGGCAAGCTGATTACTGGCAAAGCTGAGCAGTGAATCACATCCCCATACAATTTCATTGCAGAGGACAATATTTACACTGAATCTGTCATCCCGACCCAAGCACATCTTGGGCAATACAGAATGTACTCATTATACTCATATATGCCCTCCCTTGGTGGGCAGGCCAATTTTAGTTTCCTATCTGCTGCTTTCCCCTCGCACCATTGTTTATTGTAGTCTCTACTTCTCGATGATACAAATGAGGTTTACTTTTTTCAAGAATTTCAGTTCACTGATGACATTTGCCCTACAGCCCCACAAATACCCGTAACAACACAGCTAAGGGAAAGGCGAACAGTGGGGAAGGGAGCTGGATAGAAAAGGAGGAGAGGACTTGGACAAACATGAGCATTCTTCCTCAAAGCCAGCTTTATCACTGCAGCCAGAGACATGTTGTGAAACGGCAGTACGGTCACAAAAGGTACGCAATAGCCAGTGCTCCTCAACCACATACTGAAAGAGCAGATGGCTAAAGGGACTCAGCAAACAGTGGGTGAGAAGGAAATAGAGATGCCCCTAAAGTAAGTGCTAATTCTCATCATTCCCCTCACAGGTATGGGAAGTCACCTTACCATTTTCAAGATACAGGTAACACTCAACTACTTTTTAAAATATTTTAAAACTTGCAGTGCAGCAAAATAAAGAAATAGCTACCAGCACTCAGAACTAAAACTTACCTAAAGATGGTAAGAAAGAGGAGGAGGAGATGGAATATACAATGGTAGGGAAAAGAAAGGAAAATAGGGCAAAATAAGTGCAAAGCAGAAAAATGTGACGGAAAGGAGCCTCAGGGCTCGCAGAGAAATGGACAAGGCTGTGCTGCCAGGCTGGCAGAGGATGCTGCTGGGAACCAGCAGGGTCTGTGCCCAAGTGTCAGGCTAGGTTAGGGTATAAATCCCACACGCTGCCACAGTGATGACAGACAATGTGAACATAGCCAGAAGTTGCACCTTTGTTTAAAGAGCTCCGCAAAAAAAAAACTGATTTAGCTTACATATAAAACCTGTAACTCAAAACCTATCTGAATAGGATGATGACATCTGCACTTTCAGGTATGAAAATATTCTGCTTTCCACCAGCTTTGCCCATTGTCCCCTTTTATCTTCACTTCCCTATCTATGCACTCATTACCTCTTTTCCACTTTCATTTTCAGCACTTGAACAAAATGAGGGTTACCATATTTCTGCTGAAGATGCACACTCATGAAGATCCATGTATAATGGATGTTAGTTTTTCCACATACATAGTACATTTCACCTGACCATTTCCAGCTGTCATCAGTCTGAAATTTACAATCAGAGATATTGGATAGCTAGCAAAAAAAAAATCTACATCAGATTTCCAAAAGAGGACACTTCCTAGCAAGCCTATATGCATGACTATTTTACTTACGGACAGGGAAAGGAGGAGAGGAGAGAGAAGAGGATGAGAGGGGAGGGGAGAGTTCATTTTCCAAATGCAAGATAAAAAATTACAGAAAAGTCCTTTTTTTGTTTCTTTTTCTTTTTCTTTTTTTTCTTTTTAATGAAATGGACCAATTCTACTTCTTATGACTTTAGACATCTGGTAATTCAACATCTAGAGCTGAACTTATCAAACAGAGCTATTTTTGTCATTAAGGCATGCACAGGAACTTTTAGGGCATGAGTTATCAGATTTAGACATCTGCTTTAGGACTGTGCTCTGAATATACCTACTTCTCTCTAATATCTTTAATAGGAGTTTAGGAATATTAGCTCCACACAGCAAGGTGAGTATCCATATGATGGGCAGAGCCACTGAACCATGCTTCACAAGAACCCAGCTGTTAGAAAAAAGTGAGTTTCACCTGGGTTTTGACTGATTCAGATGAATTATTCCTGTGTCAGTTCTCCTGCAACACTTTGCCTTTTATCTGTCACTCTTTCTTAATACTCAGGGGAGAAATAAATATGTACCTGGTTATCATGAAAGCATTTACCTGTTTGTTATGAACCTGCTCTGAAAAATACGGATTAGTTTACCATTGTAATCATCTGCATATATCTTCAAAGTTTTATTCAATCTGTGAGTAAAATAAAATGGGTTTGTTTTTCTCCACTCCTAAGAACATCCAGCTGGGCTTTGCCCTTGTTGAGCATTGGGGTCTGCACAAGATATCTGCCAAACAAATAGTCTCTCGAGGACAGTAGTGTAGCCCCAATGTCTATCTTGTGATGGACATGACCTCAATAAGAAGTTCTGCTAATGGCACTCAGGAGGCACAGAGGCCGCAGCTTTTTCCTACGGCCGTGTCAGTTCAATAGAGTTAAGAGAATTAAACTGGAGTGAGAGCTCTGCATGAGACAGTTGTTGAAGGTAGATCTGGATGAACAAACAAGAAAGTGCAGTAACTACGTAATTTCTCCCATTAGGACTGAATTCATTCATTTTTCCAACACCTCCATCTACCTGTCCTTTAAAAAGTGACAGTGCACCTTTCTCTACAGCTGCTGTAAGCTTTAGAAACAGGTTTGGGAAATGTTTGGATCATATGCCCTACACATCATTCTGGAGATGCAGATAGATTATTTCTAGGTGCAGAAATTTTCTGCCTCAGAGCAGAGACAATGTTAGTGCTGCAGGCAGGGGGGAAGGCACCACTTTGTGCCTTAGAGAGCTGCCTTGCTGCTCTGAGAGAGTGGAGACTGCCAGGTCTCTGCTTTGGCAAGGGATGTAGAGCAGACCTGGATGATTTGGGCACACTGCAACAGTAATTTGTGTGAGCATCCATATTGTTTCTTTAAAGTTCTTTAAACTATAAAAACAACCCCTGTGTAACATTGACCTAAATGCATTTGAACTGCAGCAGGGTAGGTGAGATGACTCTTTATATCACTGTCGGCTGCCTTTTGTGTTAGGAAGGCAGATTCCTAAAGTGCAGGTGTCTGCCACAGCAGGTAGGACTGGGGGCAATGGCACTTTTATGAGGCATTTAAAATCTGCAATATTACATTGCCCAAGGGAAATGACAGGCAATATTCACCACAAACATGCAGGCAGGTTTTCAATAACCACACATATTTCACTTCCCCCCTCTTATGTTTTAATCTATTCCTAGAGTTTCTTTCATATGCTGTTTCATATTTTTGAAATTTCCTTTACAATTCTATAATCATCGTAGGAATTTAAACCATCCTTCTTTCTCTTCACACAGCCATAACACCCTTTCTTCTCCGTTAAGGCAGGCTGTTCAAGGCTCTGTTTCAAAGCCCAGCAAGGGTTGTGTGTCATGTTGGAGCACTACAAAGACTTTAGAAGTAACTACATATAGTTTTATTCAGTACTTTCTACACTCAGAGTACAGAGAACTAACAGAAGTTTAGGAAAAACTGCAATATGGTAACTATAATAGGATTTAATTTATTTATCTCAATGGTAAGTAGTACTTTTTCTAAAAAAAAAAGTCTAGCCTTTCTTTAGAGTATTCTAATAATCTCCTTTATCTCCTTGACTTAATTTTGTCAATGTGTATATTCAGTCTGATACAAAAATAATCTGATGTACATGATTTAAGTCATGTCCACTGTGCAATCTAGCACGTATTTTTATCTCATAATTTCCAGAAATACAAGTGTACTAATAGAAAATACCTATATGCTAGAGACTATATTTTGAAATCTAACAGAGAAGTGAAAAAAAGTCATTTAAAATGTTACTAATTTTCAATACCAGCAGTGAAATCACAAGTGTGATTAGTGACATATATTCAATTACAGCATTGATGAACTACTTGTTCTGCAGAAAACATCATTTTGTTGGGAAGTCAATATTACTGAGCAAATTAATTTTGAAGAGAAGAAAACAATCCAAAGAATGAAAGTAGTCAAAGACTTAGGAACATGTGAAAATGCTTTCTTTTAACAATTCAAGACAAGTTTCACAGGAAACAGTTAGCAACCTTCATATGAAGACATAATTTCAACAGCAGCTTGAAGCCAAGTAGAAAAGTAAAGGCAAAAATTATTCAAACTTTATTGAGGCATGAGTAAGGCTGCGGAAGAGACAGTGGCATCTGTTTTGACTGTATCATGAATTTGCATGTAAGAGGAAGATTATGACGGTGCTTATGGTTCTGATTTTTCACATCAGTGCGGCACTTCACATCAGTTCTCCAAGACCTCCTTGTTAGCAAATATCATACTTAATTTATTTTGTGCATGTGACTTTTTCAAATGTATAGTATCCTATAGTTAGAGTTAATATGTGTCATTTATCCTGACATCTCACTGCCCCTCAAGGTTACTTCTGGAGGCTGAGCAAAAGAGATTTGCCCCAAGTCATCAGTATGATCAGGGAAAATCAATCTCTGCTTAATAATGGTTTTTTCTAGCTTTAAAACAATTGTTTTAAGATAGGTGCTTCAATATTACTTCATATTGCATTATCATAGTTGTTATAGCTCCTATACTCTTTAGTAACTCATTCTGATTAAAATCTTTTCGTCTAATCTTTATCATAATGTATACGTTTATAAATTATAAATTTACAAATTATAAAATATAAATTTTTAAATTATATATCTGGTTTTCCATCCTTAATTCTGCAGGAAAAAGCTGTATAAAGGTTCAATTACACCTGTATAATCATTTAGACATAAACCACTGACAAAGTTTGAGGCTAAGATTGGATCCAGCCACACACAGGCTTCTCTCTGACAAGGAGTTTAGAAAGCGAGGGGGTCCTTTATGCACCTTGAGACTCACTGGGAGAAGGGCTTCTTTAGTAAACTTTGTTTGAAGCTGCCACTCTGCCCACAACACCTTTCCTTCTTCCGCTCTCAGATATCTTAATGCAAGTTAGATTTGCTTGGTTTCAGTTTGTTTTGGTTTGGGTTTTGTTTGTTTTGTTTTTGGGGGTTTTTTGGTTGGTTTTTTGTTTCGTTTTGTTGTTGTTGTTGTTGTTGGTTTTTTTTCCACAAAAGCCCTAACAAATATCCAGGTGCCTTATGCAAGATTTTCCTGGAGACTTTAATAACTGTATGATCGAAAATGAAATAGCAGAAAACACTAATGCTCTTGGCAGGACATATGGGACTGTGTCTCCTGAGCCCCTATTAGCTATGCCCTTTGGCTTCTTGCTGAGCAAGACCAGCACTACTCAACCAGATAACATGCAGAAGAGAAGTATCATAGGTGTTTTCAGGGGGAAAAAAAAAAGTCTTTCTGCACTTTCAGTACTCCTGTGGGTGAAACAGGACTAGTTGAAGGCCAGTTCATTTCCTTTACATCAAGCATCCTTGTTTGCAGTCAGCACCCACGTTTCTGCCTCTGGTGCCATCAGCGGCTCCCTAAGGACATTCCACCTTAGTTGCAGGCTCCAACCTGTCCCTGTCCCTTCTCCTAACTGATGCCTGCTGTCCACTACAATCCGTATGACCGAGACTGACTTAACTCAGTGCCCGCAAAAAGACTGTCTTCTGAGACTAAGGACAGCCTGAATTAACACCCAGCAGTTTTGGTAAAGTACCATATATTCAGAACAAAAACATGACAGGGGAAAACACTCAGAAAACAATCCTGACTGTCATCTAAATTCCAGGCTGTCATACAAATTCCACAAAGAGGCTCTAGGGCTGAAGTACCCCAGACCACCTCTGCAGAGTGTCTGTATTGGTCAGTTCTGTTCCACCCCCAAAATTATTTAGCGACTCTACTGCTTCAGCTAGTGGTGTCCGGTGTGACTGAGGGCTACCAAAAGGAATAAAAACACTAGCAGCAGATGCCTCACTTCACTGTGGGAGTGCAACTTAAGACCACTCACCTAATTTGCCTCAGCACTAGAGATTTCCATTAAATTAGTGCTTTGTGAGGTGAGCTTGTGGCCTGAAACACTGAGGTACGCATACTTGTAGCACCAACACAAGAGTCTGAATACTCCACATAGCCTTAGTGTCTCCACTAGGTTTCATTCAAAACAACTGTTCTCAGTGGATGAGAAGCCTGTCTCTAGTCTTTGTTTAGAAACAGAGGAAGAGAGATTATAGGACCAAGCTGTTCTTCTAACCGAGGCTGCAACTTTAAGAAGCTTCTCAGCGACAGATGGTAGAGGAATATAGAACCATCACACTTGCTATATCCCCAATCTGATCTGAAATTTAAATAACTTGACTCATTAAAGGATAATGCATATGCACTTATACAATGTAGAAAAACCAGAACAACCTAAATCAACAAGCCCGATTTCAATGCTTAATGTTAGTCTGTGATAGGTCATTAAAGGGTATCAGCTTTGGCAGAGGGTAAAATTTCTCAGATAATAACGACAGCAACAGGAGGTTGTCACAGGCACAAGCAATCTCATCTAAAACACTGAGACTCCATTGCTGCGGCCAGAAATCCTGTCCCCGAAATCATGTAAGAAGAATCCAGATGAGAGTTATTTTTAAAAAAAGCAGGAGTACATACCTGCAAATTCTGTTCTTGACTAATACATTCAGTTAGCTTGGTATCCATGCATTGCAAGGCCTGAATCTGAAAGTGTCATTTAAAATCTTTCTGGTGCCACACAATTTAATTCCCACTTTTCTTTCCTCTGCTTCTCCTCCCACACAGCATTAGTAAATTATTTTAATTTAATGAGGTCTCAAGGGTGTTGTTATTTACATACACTTTACTGTACCATGGGAGTCAGTAAAATTTGCAATAGATTGAATCTGGATAGCTGACAAAATCTAGACATTAAGACACCGTTCAAGTCAGCATGCAATAATATAATGCCGAACACCCCAATAAAAACAGCAGTTGAAGTGTAGAGGAATCATCTCTCAGAACTGGAGCTCCAGGTGCTGGTATTATTTTGCTCATAAGAGCACAGCAACTTCTTTGTGGTCAAACTGATCTGGCTGATGCTATCCCCTGCAAGTGAAGGGACCACGTGAAGGGGAAGGGACCAAGCGGAGAGAAAGGGACAGGGTATTAATGTGCTGCAGAAATGTGCAAAATGCAGGGAGTTAGTCAGACAAATAAAACTGCACAAGGTTAAGTGGGGGTGGCCAGGACCTTTACAAGGCCAAGAATCTGGAGAGGTGAAAGGAGATGAAAAGCAATTCCATGCTGTTGTCGTATTTACTGTGATAAATGTATCTGAAGGAGGGAATCAGGGCAGAGACATTTTCTCAAATATGTAATTTCAAAACAGTTTAATAAAATTCTGAACACGTTAAAATAATAACAATTAACAATCAGAAGTTTAGGGGTTTTTTTTAAGTCATCCTTCTCAACAGAAAAGGGGTTAACAGATACATCAATAACAGGAAAAAAAAACGGTAAGGGTTTTTTAGTTGTTTATAGTTTTTTTCAAATTTTGCATCAGCTACTTGACTGATTGTGACACTTTTCCTTGGATATTGTACCTGATGTTAAATTCCATTTTCTACAGCAGCCTCTAAGTCGTGTTTCCTCCTATAGTAAGCACCCTGGTATTTTTTTTTTCTTCCTTCCTTAAACTTTATTAACTCTGATTCAAGAGTCTAATCCAATTGAGTGTTCAGTTCTTTACCACTTTTAGTCTGAGGCATTGTGTTTCACGTCATTGCAGCTTCATAGGAAAGTGGCTATTACAGAAAAGTCTTTGGTGGTGTAGGATGACAGCTGTGGAAAGGAACAAAGCAGGAAAGAGTTTGGAAATATACTAGGAGTTAAGCAAGAATGTATTGGGAATAAGGGCAGTAGCTATATGTCAGCTAAACCTCCTAAAATAAAGACCATTTCAATTTTGTCTGTATTCAGAGTCACCTGAAAAGAAATCATAAGCCATTGCTGATAGGAAACAGAAAATTAAATTGGAGAAATCCGTGGAGGGAAAAAAAGGTATTTTACTTTGCATTTTTTGAGCAAAATTGCTGTATTGAAGAGAGGACAGGAGGCAGAATGGGCTCTAGTGTGCTGCAGCAGACTGCCACGCCGCTTCACACCATGGGGCTGTCTGCTGGGACTCCCTAAGAAACAATTTCCAAACACAGCAGAAAAGTTTCATTCTTCTTAGACAGTAACTTTTGTTTTTTCCTTTTAATTAAGAAGAAGGGGTAAGTCCAAGATACCCTTTTACATGTTACCAGATTTAGCACTGCTTCCGCTCGCTTCTGGCCAGCTCGCCTCAGAAGAGGTGGTAGCACTGGGAGCCATGCGGAGTCCAGACAGCAACATTACTTTCTAATCCTTGCCCGAATTAGCCACCAGGAAAGGCAAGTCAGGTGTTTGATACACACGGTGGAGAGATAAAGGCACAAGCTGCAAGTGCCAGGTGAGCCAGGTTAGCCTTGGGTCCCCCAGCAATTCCGCAGGCCAGTGCACTCTCCTGCACTTACATCACAGGCTGGAGAGGAAATTACGGAGGTCTGTGGGTGGATGCACCTGCTCCTCTCAACTTCACTAAGCAGGATGAGACTGCCAATTTGAATTTATAAATCAAACTAAGCATTCCCTGCATCTAAGCACAGTGTCAAGCACTTAATCCTGAAATAGGAAAAAAAACCCAAACAAACGAAAGATGCATGACTGCTTTGCTTACATTGGAAAATACTTATGGAAATACTACTCTTTCACTATTACACAGACTGTCTAGTAACTGCAAGCACAAAAAATGTGTTTCAGTTGTTCTTCCAAAATGCATGTGTCTTTTTGAGGCTGGTGGATAGTTTTTTGTTGCTGTTTCCCATCTAAGTCGGCTATGGTAAGGCCTCTGAGCATCTAGCTTTCAGCCTGCTGTGTGCATATGCATGTGACAAAAAATGAGTTCCCAACTTAAAAGGCCTTTGAAGTGATTCATGGCAAACATATGGCTATTTTGCACCCAGACACGCCCATTTTTCTTCTTCCAAGTGTTTAATCAGAGTTATCCTGCTAAGCTTCTAAACACGGCTGAAAAAAGAAAATTCAGCTTTTCTTATGCTCTTTTGTAATTTCTCCTCCCTATTTAGTATCTAAATTCCGGAACTGGCATTACATAAAATTATCAGTAACCTTCCTCCAAGTTCTAGAAGGCTATATTTTTAATAGCAGTATATATAAATGGACTTCTAGCTTTATTAATAGTCTACATAAAGGAAAGGCGTAATCTTTTAAAAACATCTTTCCAGGAAAATGTTGAATATTGCTGAATTTCATAATATAAAATTCTTTATCTCTTTCATGAAGTTCCTGCCAGGAGGAAGAACTGTCACCAATAGTAATATTATGAATCTTTATGATTTCCAGAAGTCCTGATTTTGTTTATACTTCTGAATTACAGATATTCGGGGGGGCAAGCAATATAAGTATCTTGAATATAAGTATCTAAGTAGCATGTAGATAGCCAACTATGGACAAATAAAAAGACAGAAAAAGGGGTGGTTTCTCTTGATTTCTTTCAGGTGGAGGTTGGATGTTCTTTTGTTTTCTAAATTATTTTCTGCTGTCTGAGGTCATGTTTTTTTCATGCAGATTAAGCTATTTGAAAGTGCAAGGTAGCACAAGCAATGGACAATTACTCCAGCCAAAAGGCTAGAAATAAGACAGCTCATTTGCTTTAAAAGAATTTGTGCCAAGTAAACTTGAAGAAAATAGCTTCAGTTATTTTCAGTCACACAGTTACAGACAAACCCTTCAGCAGAGAAACAGACATGTACTACTTCTCTAGAACTAAAATACAATGAAAAATTAAGTATGTCTTATTATCTTATTCACAAATTTTAGGCTTGAATGTTCTGAGGTAAACATACTACTGAATTGAAAGCCATTTAACTTTGTCTCCTTCTAGACAGACATTAAACAGTGGAAGTTGAACACAGCCAGATAACAGAAAAAAACCCCCAAAACCTAAAACTGATGAAGAATAAAACTTCGCTATAAAACTTCCCTTCTCTGTTTTCACATAGACTTTAAGAATCCAAGTTCATCACAAGGTTATTGAAGTGAACCACTGGAAGAATATCAAGAAACTAGAAGTCACCTTAAATTCCTGAATGTATATTAGAGGATGAATAAAAACCCTCCATACACAAGCGTAGACAGTATGTTTTAACTTGGTGGGATGTTTACATTTAGCAGGAAGACTTTTCAGTTTGAATACGTAGGTGCCAGCAGCTCTTTAAGGATGCTTGACTGAAAGGACTTTGGGTTCAATCAGATGTTCTGTTTTCAGAACTGCTTAACGTCCTTCCATTCACAAAGGGTTTAAGTTCAGCCTGTCAATCCACTAGAAGAATTTCCAGACTCTAGCAAATACAAACCTTTGAATTTCCAAGTTTATTCCTGACCAATTAATGTCTATTTGTTCTTTAAATGAGAAAGAATTTTCTTTAAAAGCCCACTCCTTTCCTGTTTTTCAAAGCCAATTCTTTTTTAATTTTGCCAAACTGTCGGACTTCAAGTGCTCAAAGGCTTTATTTTGTATAGCTGTAATTAATGCAAAGTTCAAAAATAGTTATAAACACAGGATGTTGAGACGAGGACTTTTAGGAAGTCATCAAACAGTGGGCAAAAAGTATTAGATACAGTAAAACAAAAGTCATTAGAATTATTATCAGATGACAATACTGTCAGTATATAAGAATGCAAAGATTTATGCCTTCAGGCATGTAACACTTCTTAGCATAGATATAGTGATCCAAGTTAGGTAATTTTGATATCCAAACAACTAAAGACGTGACTTGCACATGTCACCAGCTGAGTGCAAGTGATGTATTTTTATGACATCCTAGGTATATGCACACCAGAAGACTCTTTATGTCTGCTGGATTTGTTGGTGTTTCATGACACCAGAGAATCTCTAACTAGGTTTCCTTAAAAGAAATCTTCCTTTTAATTTCCATTATTTAAAAGAACAGTTAATTTACTTCAAGGAAAATTCTTTCTTCTCCTACAGCTCCAACTCTTCTGAACAAACACATTTTATAGAAACAACATCCCTTTTGAAAAGTAAATTCTTTGAACTACCACCAAGGCCTGTCTTTTAAGTTAAAGATACATGTCTAGCTTTTTCACAATGCATTACAGAGAGAGTGGGATTTCATGGGTGGACTGTTAGATGAATAGGAAAATGGTTGAATGGTCACATCCAGAGGGTAGTGGTCAATGGCTCAGACTCCTGATGGACATCAGTGACAAGTGGTGTCCCTCAGGGGTCTGTACTGGGACCAGGGTTATTTAATATCTTAATCAATGACATAGAGTTTGAGACTGAGTGAACTCTCAGCAGATTTGAAGATGACACCAAGATGAGCGGTGCAGCTGGCATGTCTGAAGGATGGGATGCCATCCAGAAGGACCTGGACAAGCTGGAGAAGTGGGCCCATTGGGACTTTTAAGAGTTTCAACAAAGCCAAATGTAAAGTGCTTCTCCCAGGTCATGGTAAGGGGCCTGGTATCAGCACAGGCTGGGCATGAACAGATCAGAGCAGCCCTGAGAGAAGGACTTGGGGGTGCTGGTGGGTGAGAGGCTGGACATGAGCCGGCCATGGGCAATAACTG